>JALMGJ010000025.1:2430000-2612500 GCA_023362775.1 Charina bottae | reverse complement strand
AATGAAACCAAAAACCCACTCTTCAAAATGCATGCAAAGTCAGTCCCTTCTGAGTATTGGCTTCACCTATGCACTTGTGACTGGTTTAGCCATGGTTTTTTGAACAAGCCAAAGTGGCCACGTTCATTCATAACACTGAACAATACACACTGTAGTTGTTGGGATCATGTAGTTTGCTAAGTCAAATCCAATCCAACCCAACCCCATTTGGCTTAGTTCGGTATGGGAACCCAGGGCCAATAAGTACTTAACATTTTCCCTTCCAGACAGAAAAAATTAAGTAAACTCAGTATTTCATAGACTACATACCTATAGTATATGGTTGTGCTGAGGATAAAGTAGGAGGGGGAATACTTAATTCTGAATCATGACTGAAGCATGTACAGCCCTATGAAACATAATCCACCTGGATAGTACTTCGATTTAGAAGATATTTGTCTGGGTATATGTGCATTATAAATATACACACACTGTTCATGATCCTGCAAATATAATGAAGATGCTCTGGCTCAGTTGCCAGAAATGCTTGGTCTGCTTCGAAGGGTCAATAAATAAATACATACATACATACATACATACATACTTTTGTTGAAAGGGCAGAAAAGGAAATCTGGATGGACAGCCAACCTTGGCACAGCTCTTCAGTGCCATAGGTGGCTGGCTTAATCACAGTTTCTCCTAAGTCAATACATAGCTGAAATGTCCCTTCTGCATCCTCTTTGACTACAGAGGATGAAGGGGAATTCATATCACAAGAGTGCTTTGAACAGGAAACCAAGATGTGGTCTAAGTATATGATTAATCTCTAAGGGGGAAATGAAGGAGGAGCATTAGAAACTGAAGTGCAGTCAATTACTACAACCGGATGACATTCAACTCAACATCATCACATGCTGTGGGCTAGGAGGGCCTCTTATACATCTGTGAAGTCATGCTGTCATCCTGTCTGCTGGTCCTTATTGCCGAGAGACACAATTGGGGACCTAGGGCTATATGTGCTGCTTTCAATTCTTGGGGGCATCTTCCAGAGCCCGTTATAAATGTTAATGTCACAAAAAGGGGAAAAAAACATAGGACATTTTAAAAAATGCTTATTAAATTTAATTCAATTTTAATTCAAATGCTTTTCAACAAATGTTCCCATCTCTTGTTTTCAGAGGAAGTCAAGGAAGCAAAACATCACACATGATATACACTGTGTAAAAAATAGAGAAATAACCCCATCTCCAAGAGGGGAGGGTGGAAGTCATATAAAACCCCATGCACAGGGGCATGAAATAATGTAACATCTGTGATTCTTTGCTGTGATTGCTTAAGGGAAGGCGGACGGTATATACTGTACACCATTCTGTTAGATTCTATATATCCTTCCTGCAACTGGCAAGCACCAGGACCTGGATAGCTCCTAAAGCTAATGCACTCTACATGGTCATCTGAAGTGCAACAGTTCAGAAGTTCAATTCCTGGTAGAGGGTTTGAACCCCATAGAATAACATTGGGCTACCTATGTCTGACACACCCCAAATAAGACAAAACAGGTAACGTGGTGCCTGCTTCGTGGTAGCCAGCGGAACTGAGTTCGCCATCAGCCTGACAGAAAAACAATAACCTGAAGATTTTCACTTTGTCTACACAGACGCAGGACCTGGGTGGGGCTCAGATGCTGATCTTACTTTACAGAGACTTCAGGGGAGGGGGGGGAGGGAGGGGGGGTCTGGTTTTAGATAATGTGAGAACTTGATGAGAACATCCAATCAAAAAGATACAAAACCATTAAGAATGATTTAATAAAAACATATCTGCATATACCCAGAGATGTAAAAAATGCACTGACTCTGTATGTGCTCCAAAAGTTCTTCTAAATTATATTAATAGATTACATATTTTAGGACTTTGTAATAATCCAGAAAAGAGAGCTATGGGGATTAAATAACCTAACAAATAAAAACAGCTATAGCTGGCTCTTCTATGTTTTAAAACAGCTTGGCCCCTGATTTCGCTGATGGCGAACAGGCTAGTGCTGGTAATATTCCCAGCATCCCCCATCTCATATCTGCTGGGGAATGCTCCTGTACACAGGAAGTAGAAAGACCAGGACAAATTGGAAACAGTTGTGACAAACATTGCAAGAAATAAAAATATTTGTTTTAATTCAACAGATGCCTCTTATAATCATCAGTTTTGAGGCTGACTTAGGTGATCATTATTCAGTTCTTTTTTTCTTAAAGGAAACCAAAAACATACACAGCTGAAATGAAGATCCACTTTATTAATGAAACTGTTGTCACCAAGAAATGCAGATATTCCAATCCCTTTTGGAATCTGTAAGTGAGCTAAGTTATTAAACTAGAAGACTGGTTTTACTACTTGTGCCAAATGAAAATGTGGTTGACTGATTTGTGATTCAGTGGTTGTGTGATTCCAGCCCATGTGATTGGGCATCCTGTGTGGTTTAAAAAACTGAGAAAAGCCATGGGTAACTTACCCATGGTTATATGTGTTATGCAAACACAGCTACTGAATTTTAGAGACAAGGTGATTTTTTTTAAGGGGGCGTGGTGGCTCAGCGGGTAAGACGCCAAGCTTCTCGATCGGAAGATCGCAAGTTCAGAGGTTCGAATCCCTAGCCCTGTGTGCGGAGTGAGCTCCCGCACTAGCTCCAGCTCTTGCCAACCTAGCAATTCGAAAGCATGCAAATGCAAGTAGTTTAATAGGTACCACTTCGGTGGGTAGGTAACAGCGTTCCGCATGCGACATGCGGCCACATGACCATGGAAGCGTCTTCGGACAGCGCTGGCTCTTCGGCTAAGAAACGGAGATGAGCACCGGCCCCTAGAGTCGGACACGACTGCACAAAATGTGCGGGGGGAACCTTTTTTTTTTATGGGAGAGAAATTTCAAACTGTTAAAATGAAGACTATAAAGCTGGGAGAAGTTGCCTTGGTATATATAGCTATCAGGCAGACAAAAAAAAATTGCACCTTGGAAAAGTCAGCATAATTGCTTGACCATTGAAAGTTCAGTTGCCATTAGAAAGGGCCTTGCAAGAGGTTGGCCCAAGTTCTACCAGGAGAGAAACACGATTCAGTTGCCAGCAGTCATTGAAGTATGGTGGAAAGAAGATCTGAAGATCATAGGATCTTGTTAAAAGCCATTAGCAGGAAGGAAACTTGAGTCACAGGGAAGCTGCTGTAAAGCACCGTTTCTGCTGTGATTGGTTAGGATGAAGATTCAGAAAATTTGGCCTGAGAGAAATACTATCTGGGATGTAGTTATTCAGGAAGGATGGCACCAGCAGTAACTACTAGAGTTGTTGCAAACTTATTTATGGACTTTGGCTGTTTGGTCCTGGTCGGAAGAGAATCAGGGATAGGCTTTTGATCTGTACTAAAAGGGCTTTTCTTAAATTCTAAACTTACCTTTAAGCAATTTCGTCCCATCTTTTGAAAAATACCACCTTGTGTCACAGAAATATTTCCATGGAGGAGGACCGAATTTTCAACATCTTATAAATTTGTCTCTAAAAGCAGTATCATTTCCATGACTATGGTATAAGAACCCAGCTACAGTAAGATTGATTCTAAGACTCATTTTGATGGCAACAGTTGAAAGTTTTACAATTAACGAAGTAATCAGTATGAGGCTTATTGAAACACTTTATTACACACTGTTGCAGGGAAATCCATAGATTCAGCCACCAAAATTTAAAAAGGAAGTAGGCAAAATAGCTGTATTGTTACTTTATAAGTAGCAAAATAGCTATGTTGTTACTTTATAACTAATCAATTATGTGCAGGACTTAACATTTAATTTGGTAATGTTAATGGAAAACCTGTCAACAACAGAATGTAACTTCTAGTGTTGGACTGAATTCATTGAAAAAATCCATGATTGCCACAAAGGTTTCTTCCACTGGATGGTTAAAAATATGGTTGGGGCACCATGAGAATCACACGTGCTGGCCATGATAAGTGTTGCTTGGCTATTAAAAGAGAAGCTTATATAAAGAAATGCTTTCTTTTGAAATCACATGCTTATGTCTTAACAGTTTTATTGTACCGAAAAGTTAAATGCATCTTTCTCCTATATCCAGGTTTAAAAAATTCAATCCAGTTCAAGCTGATTAGAAGTGATGCAACATAAAAGTGAATTATAATGGCACCATAGTAAATTCACAGTTGTTTTTAGAAATTGCTTTGGTTTATCCAGTCTAGTACAATCAATTATTAAATCTGAATTGTATAACTATAAAGTTTTTCCATAAATAATAATTCTATTAGAGATGCAACTCTGGCAGCATCTTATAAAAAGAATTAGATACCTAGAAAAATAAACTTGCTCCTGAAGTCCATGTCACAACCTGACCATTGAATTTTTAATACTAAACTTCAGTTTTCAAAAGCTGTGCAGTATACAAAGATCTTCAAAGATACCTATCACATAAATTAGTAATTGCTGATTTTAGAGCCATCAGTAATGACAAATGTATTTCCTTTCATCTTACAGCTTTTTCCTTAAGATGCTTGTCAGTACAAGCCCCATAGATGACAATTTCCAGTTATTTTCTGAATCAGCTACAATCACAATTACAATAAAATTAAAAACTGTTGTCTGTCACCAATTTCAGTGAGAACAATAAGCAGAAGTATAACATTATCTAGTTTAAAAAAATGGGAATAGAAGTATTTATCATTGCTCACAGTATTCCTTTAATCATCTTCCCAATATGTTGCAGATGAACTGGGACGAAAAGGGACCATCTCAATCTTTCTATTAGTTTTATGCCATGTAATTCAATTTATCTCTGTTGCCAATAATCCTACATTAATATAAACTTTAAAAGAACAGTAAGCTGGATGGCTTCTGTTTTTAGGAAATATGCTTGCTTATTTATATATAAGCTAGGTTTAGTCTATATCTCAGTGATGACAGTGTCAAATTTCCACTGATTTAATAAATATAATAGAAATAATCCCCAATAAATTCAGTAAATAGAGGACATCAAAAGTTGTCTACTGTAAAGTTACTAATAATTTAGGCTTCAAATTTAATTACAGTAGACACCTTTTATTTGAACATCCACACAATTGTGCCACTCCTAAAGGCTATATATACATGAATTGACCAAATAAAAAACTACAGTCAATGCTGATTGTAACATTGGTTCCAGTCCACCAAGAGAGAATTATGTGTAAAAGATGCCTTGAATCAATCCTACTGACACCATAATAAGGAAGCGAGGTGGGATGAGAACTGTTCAATTGCAAACGTGCCAGAATGTGAGTGGCATACTACACAATACCTAATCAGAACTTTTGTCTTTGACAGTAGTAATCATTTTCCAATTCAAGACGGGGAGAGATGCTAGAAACTACCCTCTCCCTTACCAATTTAACAAGTGACTTAGTGCTGCCAGAATTTTGATATTCAGGACATACCTGTCAATACTGCAGTGAACCTACATTTTTCATATTGTGCAGATGGAATACTGTTTCACTGCTAAGTCTATTTATGAGGTCATTATGTGTATATGCTAATGCAAATGTGGAACTCCAGATGCTATGAAAGCTGCCATTTACTTTAGAACAAGGGCCAGATACCTGCACTTATAATGCCTTATGCATATAAAGTTCCTCCATTCCTCATATTGACATAGATGAGATATTCCATTCATCCAAGCATAAAAAGGCCCCAAATGGGTCTTTTAGTTCTACTGAAACAAACAAGATCTTTGTGGGTGGGGGTTAATACAGTTTGAGTGATCAGTAAAGGTTTGCTCATAGATATTTTAAGATCCAAAAGACAGACAAAATTAAAACACAAATAACAATGCCACAGTTGCAGTTCTTCTGTGCAATTCAGTGAATGTCCTGTGAAGTCACTCATGGCCTTTAAATGGTGTGGCAGATGAAGCTTCAAAGACATCGTCTTCTACACTTTCTTCAATAGGTTTCATTTTGGGTGATGTTCTTAAATAAGGAGATGGTTGGCCTGCCAACATTTTCAAAAGGCAATATTTAAAAACAACATGATATTTTAAATAGTGTACAGCAGTAATGAGATATTCCAAAAAAATTTTTTAAGAATCCTGAAGTAATTGAATGATTTGGGCTAGACAGTATATTGAATGCCAGAAATAGAAAAATTAAATTAAAAAACAAAATTAATTTCACCTATAATTTATTTATCTATTTTTCCAGTTTCTATCACTGCCCATCTCCCCCCAAAAGGGGGACTCTGGGCGGTTTACAATAAAATTAACATTAAAACTATAAACACATAAAATACAATATAACCAGTATAAATAGAGAATAAAATTAGATATAAAATCCAAGTAGCGATAAGATCTTGTCTAATGAGGAGGGCTCTATGGCGCCAGCCACCCCCAGGAGGGGGTGCCCTTCCCATCCCAGGCGAGGTGGCAGAACCAGGTCTTCAAATTCTTCCGGAAGGCTGGGAGCGAAGGGGCCTGCCTCACCTCCGGGAGCAGAATGTTCCAGAGGGCAGGTACCACTGCAGAGGCGGCTTGTCTCCTGGACCCCGCCAGGTGGAATTCCCTTATCGACGGGGTCCGTAGCATGCCCTCTCTGCATGACCGGTTGAGACGGTTCAATGTAATGGGGATGAGACAGTCCCTCAGGTAACCTGGCCCCATGCCATTTAGGGCTTTAAAGGTCATAACCAACACCTTGAATTGGACCTGGAAGCAAACTGGCATCCAGTGCAGCTCGCGCAACAGTGGTGTCATATGTGCCGATCTTGGGGCACCAATAACTGTCCGCGCAGCTGCAGTTTGGACCAGCTGGAGCTTCCAGATACTCTTCAAGGGTAGCCCCATGTAGAGCACATTGCAATAGTCTATATGGGAGATGACCAGGGCATGAGTGACTGTTCGGAGGGCATCTCGATCCAGGAAAGGGCGTAACTTGGTGCACAACCCAAAGTTGCGCAAAGGCCCTTCTGGCCACGACTGCCACCTGCTCTTCGAGCAGGAGTTGTGAGTCCAGAAGGACCCCCAGATTCTGCACTGGGTCTGAATGGGGCAGTGCAACCCCATTCAGAACCAAAGATGACAACTTCCCGGATGCAGAGGGGCCACCAACCCACAGCCACTCCATCTTACCAGGGTTCAGCCGAAGCCTGTTGTTCCCCATCCAGACCCCCACAGCCCCTAGGCACTGAGAAAGGGCGGTTACCGCATCACTTACCTCACCCGGGATGGATATATACTGTATAATTTAGTATCATCAGCATATTGATGATACCTCATCCCGTGGTGACGGATGATCTCACCCAATGGTTTCATGTAGATGTTAAATAGGAGAGGGGAGAGAACCGAACCCTGTGGCACCCCACATAAGAGGGGTTGAGGGTCAGATCTCTCATCTCCTATCACCACCGATTGGGACCGGCCCTGGAGGAAAGAGGTGAACCATTGCAGAACTACGCCGCCCACCCCCAACTCCCTGAGCCGCCCCAAAAGGATACCATGGTCGATGGTATCGAAAGCTGCTGAGAGGTTGAGAAGAGCCAGGATGGATGCACTCCCTCCATCCCACTCCCACCAGAGATCATCCATAAGCGCAACCAATGCAATCTCCGTCCCATATCCCGGCCTGAAACCTGACTGGAAGGGGTCTAGATAATCTGTGTCATCCAGAATCCTCTGGAGTTGCAACGCCACCACTTTCTCAAACACCTTCCCCAAAAAGGGGAGGTGGGAGACAAGACGAAAATTGTCCAACACAATAGGGTTCAGTGATGGTTTCTTGAGGAGGGGGTGCACCTCAATAATCCATTTTGAACAGCTCTTCTTGAGTTCCAGAGTATTATAAAGACCATCCTTCCACAATCTAGTGACATCCAGATGTACTGGAACTACAGAATTCCAACCCAACATGACATCAAGTTGGGGAAGGTTGAAAACTAATGTTCTAAATTATTTTTGAACTTGTTTAAAATGTATGAAGTAGATGATTTAATTTAAACAATGGTATTCTGCTACAAGGCCTAGGGCTAGCTTGGGAGCGTTAATTGTTTACATTTATTTTTTATTTTATAAAATAAAAAGCATCATAAAAAGCCAAATCTATAGCAAACATCCCAACTCCCATTCCCCATGGCATTTAAAAGAAAAATACTGTTTTCAACATTTCCTGCACAAATCAGCATTTGATAATTATTACAAATACATATCAAGAATCAGTAAAACAGAATAAGATATTGCCCTGGATTAGTAAACAAAATGGTGTACTGTACTTTCTGATACATTTTTCAGAAGCAAAGATTCATGCAAAAAAAAAAAGGAAATGTAGTAGATTAACTTTTATTTTCATTTAAACTGCTTGCACAATACATGCTCAGAATCAGTTAATTGTTATTAACTCTTCTTTCTTTTGTAACTTTGAACTTTAGTTGTTAGTTACTGGAAACATTCAATATTAATAGAAACACAGGATATAAAATTGAATGAATGAATAAATAAATAAATAAATAAATTGATAAAATACTGTCCCATCATAATCCTATGCCTGTTTTCTCAAAAGTAAATTCAACTGAGTTCAGCTGAACTTACTCTCCTGTAAACACATATAGGATTGCAGCATTAGACATAATATTTTTAGAACATTATGTGTTATTGGTTAACCATTGAAAAGTTCCATGACAAATTGAAACAATTCACTCTGTTATTTAGATTGCACTTCTAAAGCCATTTACCTTAAAGCAAACTCGAATGGGATTACTGGAATGTGTTTTAAAATTATAGACAGTTTGGTCAATTCCTCCAGATTTGGGTACTGTTTGCATCTACTGATGTCAGAAAAAAACCATTTTAAAATGCCTCCTCAGTTTGTAGTGGAAGCAAGCCTTGCTTACTCTCCTTGTGGAACCCTAGTTCCTCTAGGCTTTCTGCACACAAATGCCTTCCACGGTGCTTGCAAAGAGCATGCAATGTCTGGGCACTGTGACCCTGGAGCCGCATAGGGTTGAGAAGGAACACTTGTTCACGGTAATTACATAAAGTGCATCTGTTTGATGGAAGGAAAGGTTCAACCATTCCCCTGTGGGGATAACTTCACATGCAGATAACTGCATAGCTGTGCATGGAGGAGATCTGCACACGATGCACTTCCTTGCTTCCTGCAAAAACTAGAGTCAGCCACATTAAGATGTTTCCTGCCTTGCTAGCCAGATATGACCCTTCGTTAATACTGTCTGAAGCACCACTGTCTGGAAAAGATTTTTCTCCCCCTCCCTCCCTTGAGGAGGTCATGAAGCACACAATGAATAAAGGACAATGAATATTCCTATCTACAGAGTTAGCGAATACCATATGGAATGGACACACTAAGTAACAGGAGCGGTTTGGTGGTTATGTATAAAAGATGCAAGTGCAGGACTTGTATCTTTTGAGTGCCTCCATAGCACTCAAAACAAAATACAGTATTCCACGTCTTTCTAGCATCAACTAGAGTCAGCTGGGTCACTTTTTCTTGTAATTTTTTTTTAATGTTTGCTATTTTAATATTTTAAGCTTCATTTTTTCCCATCATCGTAAGAGTTAGCAAAAACCTGGGAACCTTGAGTGTTGCAGGTCCTTCTACTAACAAGTGTATCTACTAACTCTGTGTGTGCAGAAGTAGATATGTGATAGTTTTTTTTAAACAGAAGATGGAAGATGCCAGAGTAGATTAAGTCAAGTAACAAAAAGTGAAGAAAATTGGCCCAATTTTTGGAGAAGCTAGATTTTCTTCAAGGAGTATAATTTGGGGGTGTGCTGCAGTTTCGATTTATGCTCAAAGGGTGCTTTGGAGTGGGCGTGCATGTCACACCTATCAGTGCTTCCTTAAGGAAGCTGCATATTTTCCTGGCCTGGCACAGAGTAGCCATATGATCCCAGAAAAAATATACATGTCTTGAGTTCAGGAAGTGCCAGCAAGGTGTGACAAGCTGCAGGAGGCACCAACAGTTGCAGTGTGTGTGCCCACGCCCCCTCTGAAGCATCTTTTCAGCCTTGAATCAAAACTTCAGCATGTTTGTAGTGCAATGGGCGGGTCCTTCAAGCTTCATTTCACCCCTTAAAATCCTTCAAAATTCCAAAAATGGAAAAAAAAGTTTCAAAAGCTTAAGCATCAGTCATCCTGTGAAACACCAGCTGCCACCAAAGGGGTGCTAGTGGGCTACATGCCACCCATGGGTCACGGTTTTGGGGCCTCTGAAGTACAGCTTAAGCACCAGCAGAAGAAAAAAAAACATTCTATTTTAGGTGGTCTAGTAAGGCATGGACAACATGTTCTAAGATACTGTACCTCTCTAATACTTTCCTGTCTGGAAATTTTGGGAACTGCAGTCCCCAGATGGGAAAAACTGCTATAAGTAGTTACATCATTCCTACTGATCTAGAATTAACATTGCAAATGAACATGACGTTGTGACCATGAAACCATGTATGGAAACAGCATAAATTATTCTATGAATCTCTACAGTTGAACACAAGTATACATACAGCTTTTGTATGCTGCTATAGCCTTTAAGTCTGCAAAACCAAAACCATTATTTCTCTCAAATATGTGACCTTAAGTCCATTTCATACCATTTTTGAAAATGTTGGTGAATATGTCATGCTGTTGACAGAAAACATACTGTAAATTCAGTCCATAAGGATTCACTCCATAAGCACGATAGAATCCTTGTTGGTTTATTTTTTTAAAACAAGAGTCAGATTTGCATCAATAAATATTAAATACACACATGCTTTTATTAATAGTAGTTTTCGTCCTATGCACTCTTAGTATAGAATTAGCTCCTTAGTGCAGAAAATAGTGAAACCAACTTCTGGGGAAAAAAACGTGCATAAGATCATATTGTATATAATAACTATACTTTGCTTCTTTTGCAATTTAAGACTTCATGAAACACTGACTGGTTTGAGGAAAAGGGGTCTAATTTCTGTAAGAGAGGGGGCCAACTTTTTTCTGGTCAAAGGCCACCCTAGCTTTTCAGAGATTTGCTGGGGATTGCACTCCAAAACCACCCAGGTGGGATCTCATTTATCTCATTGGCTGTTACATTTAATTAAAACTGAATAGAGTTATGATTGTCCTCCAAGTATATATTTAGTCTCTTCTCTTCTGTCATATTAAAAATTGGTAACAAATCTGGAGCTTTCTAGGAGCCATCCCCAAGGCTTTGTGGGGGGGGGGAGGCATTTCAGGCTCATACCCAACGCCTAAGATTATGCACCTCTGATTTACAATGAGAATATTGGATGAGGTTTAATTTCCATAAAAATCTATGAAGAACTGAAACTCACTCTCTTCTAGATGAATGCAGGGAGCAAATTCTTGCTTCATAAGCAGGTCCCAGTGTTTAGCAGATATCCAAACTCTCAGATCTGTACTAGTGCAAAACACTCACACCTGCTGTAGTTTTTCTTGATAGAAAATTTCCAAATAATCTGATAGTATATTCATTCTCTCTTACCATGAAACGGCTGGTTTCTCTGAACAAGCATTTTCAGTAGAAAGGGGACACAAAGGCTTGAGCACCATTCTTGAAAACTAACAGCTAAGTGCAGAAACTAACCCACATTAAGAAATATATATATATGAAGAGATATATGAGAAATTGGTCTGTAATGTTTGGTTTATGATAATTAGTCACACATGGAAAAGGAGTTGTTTGGCTGTAACCGTTGAGTGATAGTTAGGAATGTAAATACTGGCCCTAATATAAGCTGTAGTGCATTCAGATGCACATTGTTACATGATTCCCTTTCCTCCTCCCCAACTCCTCTCCCCAAAGGCAACATGATTTTGGCCACTGACTACAATGTTCAGTGATGCCTGGAAATGTTGACTGGCTGGTTAATGACTCACGAATGGAGGATGCAGTAGAAGTCCCACGAAGAAAATGCTGTAAACCATCTTCACCATCACTTGAACTAGCCATGCTATTTCTCATTTGCATCACAGACAGTTGAGAACACAGACTAGGCTGGCGATCTATTTTTTGGGATGTCTGTACAGAAAAAAAATTACACTGAATTCTCCATCAGTCATACACACTAATACAGTAAATATTCATCTCTATGTTTATATCCTGCCGTCACTTCTTCCAAGTTGCTCAAAGCGTGTTTCCTCAGCTACCGTTTTATCACAACAACCCCATAAGAGGTAGAATAGGATGAAATAATGTCTGCTAATTATAACTTAGACAACTAAATTATAAGGAAAAAAAAGAGCTGTGTGGCAATTTACAGTACATGTAACAGGGTGGAAACGTGTGGGTCTCCAACTGAACTACAACCGACAGCTTCCCTCACTATTGGTCACGCTCAGCAAAAACTAGCAAGACAGATATTGATGCTGTGCATCAGAGGTGAAAAAACTAGCTTTATTCGTAAAGGCTCCTTTGCCTGATTAGGACGCTTTCAACCACAAGAAAGAGCTTCCAGGAATAAGGGGTTTCTCCCAATGGACCTTATGCTCCTCTACTGATATGGGAGAGATCAGCAAAAATCAGGACTCACTAATTTGTATAGATGTATATATACATCTATATATTTATATTTAACAGCATTCCGCATGGGTCATGCCGGCCACATGACCATGGAAGCGTCTTCGGACAACGCTGGCTCTTCAGCTAACAAACGGAGATGAGCACCGCCCCCTAGAGTCGGACACAACTGCACAAATGTGCGGGGGGAACCTTTACCTTTTT
This sequence comes from Charina bottae, assembly GCA_023362775.1. Lineage (NCBI taxonomy): Eukaryota > Metazoa > Chordata > Lepidosauria > Squamata > Charinaidae > Charina > Charina bottae. Next base: position 2,599,777 of record JALMGJ010000025.1, on the reverse strand, counting down.
TTATATATTTATTAATATCAATTCATAACTCAAGAGTCCTGGGCATCAATCAATCAATGTTTGGAAAGGTTTTTTTTATGAAGAAGTAGCTTTCAGCAATCCAACAGTTCCTGTTCCCTACTGTGATCTTAGGCTGTGTGCAGAATTATTTTCAGATCAAACCAATTTAAAGGATGAATAACAAGCTATAGATTTGTTTATCTAGCAAGCAGGAAATGAAGCATGGAGTAGATCTCTTCCATCCCCATCTTTCATTCCACCAGGAGGTACCCCAGAATTTGATGAATGAAATTCAAGCACTATCAAGACAGCCTGATTAGCTGATGGCATTTCTACTACTATCTCATGTCTCTACAAATAGAGCTAATAGATCTGGCTGCAAAAATCAGGATGATTACTGGGTGACAGCAAAGAGTTGGAACTTCAGTTTTCTTTTTGCAAACGTTAAGTGACTGTCTGGATTTCTGCAACCCAGATATGGTAGCCCTAGTCAAGTCCACATGCAGGCACAATCAGCAGCAAACCTGGAAATTGTTTACCACAATGCTGCTTGTGCTTCTGTTGACAATCAGCCAGGACAGGCTCCTGGAAACTAGGACATACTGCTGATTTTGGGGCCTGTGCCCAGTAGCTAAGATGCCTCACAAACCAGGATTCTCTGAACAAACCCAATGTTTGGACACACCTGGTCCCACTATCATTTAATTGAATAGACCCTTTCACATGGACTAATGCCAGCGGAGGTTGATATACAGTATTTACAAAATCCTGCAATGGAGCCTATAAAATTCATGACCTTGCTCCCAAGTCTTTACGCCTGAAATGTACTAAAGATGAAATGGTAGATTACTTGCATTCTAATGAATAAAGCAGTCAATAATTGGACAGAATAAAAAAAATTATGCCACTTCTAGCCAAATAATTCCAGTTTTGCCATAGACTTATAGGCCACAGCAGGGGCATTTAGAGTGGGGAAGCCATGTGAGCTGGATGTGACCGGATAAGGGCTCGTCCTCATGTCTCTTGATGTGCAGCACAGAAGTGGCCCACTAACCATTGTCTTTGTCTCATCCCCACACACCTACCGGGTGGGGAATTTACATGCACAAGCCAGTGTTTGGGCATGTTACTACTGGGGAAAAAGAGAGAGAGAGAGAGAGAGAAGTAGCTAAATAAATGGTGCTCAAGGAAAGATCTATGGGCAGGATCATTCCAATGGATAGCATTAAAAAAAATCATATAGGAGGGAGAAGACTTCAAATATGCATCTTAAGTTTAGCCAGCCCATTAGCCTGTTTTATACTTTAGGTAGCCTGATGCCCTCTATTTAATTTTCTCCCCTTCATGCATAAATCAGTAGAAAACAAAAACAGCAAGTAGACACTTACGCTAATAGAGTAGTTTAGAATGAGAAAAATTGCATATGGAGAGCCATAGAGTTTGATTAATGGTAACATTGTGTATCTTTGTTTGGCCCAGTCAAGTATGACAAGTCTGTCCCAGTGGAATGTAAATGGAGCTATAAAAGTAAAGAGCTTGGTTCCTTGTGACTTCAGGGATGTGCCCATGTACAGTAGCTTTCTTCACAATCACACAGGAGTGGCTTCTTTATACCTTTCCTTTGAAACATTGCTTAAAACTCCAGTTCCTGAATTCTCTGATAGCAAAGAAAGCCTTTGTTTTCAAAACAGCATTGTTGCATTATGCCTAAACAGAAATCCAAATGGAAGCATGGTGAAACCTATTCAATTCAGGTTATGGCAAGGGAATTCCAATGCCATCCAGAACAGGAAATATATTCCGTGTCTCTAAATATCCTATGATGGAAAGGACCATATAGATATTAATGAGCACAAGACAAAGGTGAAATGTCAAAACAGTTTAAAATCCTCCAGAGTTTTGATGAGTTCTTGATCCAATCGCCAAAATCAAATGATACATGATAATTAAAGAGTTTTAATAATATAAGTGTTAAGTGTTATTCTGCATGACAGTAGAATTACATAAAGTTCAGCATTCCAACTATTAACAGTTGCTTGCTTGCTTATTTATTTATTTATTTTCTAATATATATATATATATATATATATATATATATATATATTTATTTATTTATTTATTTATTTTTCAACTTCTATCACTGCACCATCTCCTCCAAAGGGGACTCTGGGCGGTTTATAAATAACTCAAGGTGGCGAACATACCTAATACTCCTTCCTCCTCCTATTTTCCCCGCAACAACCCTGTGAGGTGAGTTGGGCTGAGAGAGTGTGACTGGCCCAAGGTCACCCAGCCGGCTTTCATGCCTCAGGCGGGACTAGAGCTCATGGTCTCCTGGTTTGCTATTGGCTCCTTCCTAGGGCTGAGAGACAGGGACTGGCCCAAGGTCACCCAGCTGGTTTCCATGCCTAAGGCGGGACTAGAACTCACGGTCTCCTGGTTTCTAGCCCATTGCCTTAACCACTAGACCAAACTGGCTCCCTCAAAACACTAAAGCCCTTTTAACTGCCATCATCCAGCAGTCATATTTACCTTCTCTTGGATTTAAAGGTAATTGACAGAAACCACATTCAATAGAAAGTTATAAATAGGCATCCTGAATGAATTGTGTTTTAAGAAGCTGTGTGGGAAAAGATATTGTGTGTTTCAGAAGGGAGTACTACATCGCTCTCTATAAAACAGTTATATAATGCATGAAAGTCAAAAGGGAAATGCTTACCTTATCACTTAGAGTTGGATCATTTAATGAGTATAACTTGTTTGTAATATCCTTTCCAATAAGATACTTGAATATTTCAAAAAGAAATGGCTCAGATTCTAGAAAATACGCAAGTCTCTCTCTGGACCAACATAAGAACTTGCAGTTATCATCAGCAGTAATGGACACCTATAAAGAAAGTGTAGTCAAATAATTAATACAGCACTTTAATGGTCCCAATGACTACAGCATATTTAATTCAGATTTCAGCAAATGATTAAAAAATGCTTTATTCTATGAGCGTTCTCAGTTCCAGCAAGGATGAAAATGGTATTCTGACTATACTGTAGAACCTTGCTTTCCATTTCATTTGGATTTTAAAAACCCTGTAAACAAAGATAGAGCCAGTTTGGTGTAGTGGTTAAGGCATCAGGCTAAAAACCGGGAGACCATGAGTTCTAGTCCCGCCTTAGGCACGAAGCCAGCAGGGGGACCTTGGGCCAGTCACTCTCTCTCAGCCCTAGGAAGGAGGCAATGGCAAAGCACTTCTGAAAAGCCTTGCCAAGAAAACTGCAGGGACTTGTTGGACACGATTGAATGGATAAAAAAAAGATATTGCAAAGGAGGAATTAAAGAAAGTAACATTAGAGTCAGTATCAAGAATTAAAACAGCCAAGTCTTAATAACAGAACATAGCACAGCACAGCTCGCCCAACACTTCAGTGCTGCAAATCTTATTTGCAAGTAGAGTTTAACTGGTTGTAATCAAACTCAAAGTAAATGGAAAAGTTGAATCAGAATCAGAATAATGAACATAGAGAGGGAAATTATTCTAAGGCAAGGATGCTAAACAATTCCCATTATCTCTTACTATTGGCCATGCTGTTGAAGGACAAGAGGAGCTTAAGCCTCACAACAGCTGGAGAATAGTCCATCTCTATTGCAAGGCCTTCACGTGCATCTTTGCATCACAGTTGGGAGCACCGTAAGTTTAAACAAAAAGATTTGGGGACAGCAAATACATATTACAAAAATGTCCCTTATCATTTCATGGTTCTGAAATAGGGCTATCATATCTGGACTGCCAAAATCCAGATGACTACCAGCTGTCAGCAGAGTGTTATTATACTTACACAACATTATTATTAATTATATTATTACACAACAGCCACAACAGCCATTGTTATTATACTCTTTGCTGCCCTCTAGTGGTTGTCCAGATTTTTGCAGCCCAATTCTGGTAGTCCCATTCTGAAATGACCATAAGCTCAGATAATACGCAACTCTGATCTTTTCTTCAAGAGGAATGTTGCTCTTCTGAGCATTGCTCCATTTCATCCAGCATTATAAGCTCTAATGATGTAACTAGAAGTAACAATATAATGGGATCAACAGACTATCTTCAGGGGCATGCTCCAAGGATTACAGCCTTACAATAAAGTTCAATCAAAAAGCTGTTTATACATGCTAGCTAGCTACTACTGATTGTGTCCAGGGCATCTCTATAAATCTGAATCCAGCAGATGGCACCAGTGTACTGACAAGAACAAAAGGGAGCCAAATGCTCTCATGCAATGATCCATAAACAAAACAAATTATAAGTGTGCCCTTTCCAAAGAACAAAATGAAAGCAAGAGATCAATATCTAAGCATGTGGGGAGGTCCATAAACTATATGTAAATGTTGTATACATATCATTAAATTTATATTTATATTTTTAGAAAAATTTGAGAAATGTGAATTAAAAAAATAACATTTTCCATTTGTTTTTTTAAAAAACACCAATGGTTTACGTAACTATTAAATAACCAGAATGCTATAAACCTGTGGCCAGAGACGTATATGTTTAGCTCACAACAATGTGTGAATTTCAGTCCCCTTGGCAAATAAATTCAGTACTCCTATTCTTGCCTTGTTCTTGTTTTGACTGAATTTAAACTAACCTGCAGAATAGGAAGGCTGAGAGTTATTCCTTCAGCATTTGATAGAGGTGGTATTTTCTCCAGGTCTGAATAAATCAGTGCCCAAAACCCAAAAAAGAGAATGTGTTAGGAAGAGCACAAGTATCTAGTACTTGCCTTCCAGTATGGAGATTACTATGTCTTGACAGCTACCTTTCCATGGCATTAAGCCCAGTGCCCGAGTGGAACATATTACGCTAAGACACTGATTTTAGATTCCGTACCAGGCTCTGTTTCGCTTTTACTATCAAGTAACTAACAACTGCATAGTCATTCATGGTCACAGGTAGGAACAGGGCTTCAAGACAGAGGCCTCCTTTTACCATAGAAAGACACTATGCAATGATTCCATCTTTTTCTCCCTCATACACTTTGAAAGAAAAATGAAAGCAGCTGTGGGCAACTGCACAAGAAAGATTTGGTTAATTTGCCCAAACTAATATTTGAAATGCAACTCACTTGCTGGCATCACTTTGGGAATCTGGGATCTCTCACCACTTTTCTACCCCACCATATCTTTACTTCCCAAGATCCCTTGGTTGGGGTACTTGCTGGAGTAGAAGGCCTTATTTTTCCAAGTCTCTTTAAGTCATACTAGAGACAAGCAATCATTTTCAACTATTTTCAGTTCTTTTTAAAAAGGACCTTAGAAATGTGATGGCTAATTACAGACCTGGAAATCATCATTTCCCTTGGAATATACACATACCCATATTTCCTTTATTGCTGTTATCAGTTGCCAAAAAGATCTGGCAGATTTTTGAAAGGACGCTAAAACTGCCATCTGTCACCATCTTAGATTCTTGTATTTTCTGAACTCTTTCCCACAGATCTTTCCATCCCTTAGTCTGTCTGCAACACAGGAAGGCTCTGTTATAACTGATTTATTCCTCTCATAATTATTTTTTAACCTGTACTGGAAAAAAGGGCTTCTTTCTCCTAGTTCCATTGCACTGAACAAAAACATCTTTGAAGAAAGGGTCTATCAGCTTTTTCTGTACTGTACTCCACGTTGTCCTGTTTTCAGTTTGTTACAGGATAACTTGAACTACTAATGGATCTTCTACCAACAGTAGGCAAGACTCTAGCTGATCAGCTGAAAGTGATAGATTATCTTCAAAATATTGTTCCAATAGTAAAATAGCATTAAATTCAAGTACAATTTTGTTTTCTCAATAGACTAAAGTATTTTAAACTTTGGGAGGTAGGGGTAGTAACAGCAAATTGATTATTAATCTTCAACCACTTATCTGGTGGTTGAAAAAAATTATCACTTTAAATCTCCCCAATAACACAGCCTTGATATTTTGCATCTAGAATGATTTTATGTTCCAACAATAACATTTTTCAAAGCTATATAATGCATTAGATAAGACTGTCAATTCATAGCTTTTCAATTTTTTGAAACACCTCATGCTTTCTTCATTGAGGAATCTTCTTTATAATTATATTCATTCCTAGAGAAATTGTTTATTCCATACCTGGAATTTCTCACCCCGATTCATCTGAGTTGATCGATATTCAGGAGAATCTATAAAGGCACATGGGTAAATATTATGCAGAAAATGTCCTCGATAGGAGACCTTCATTCTGATGATGAAAATAAGTATTACAAGAATTGATAAGATTGGCAGTACAACAGTTTAATTTCTAATAGAATACAATGGAATTAGAGGCTCTGGGGGATTTAGGGCGGGCTATGCTATTCAGGTGGTGACGGGGCGGGGATATCATGATGGGAGTCAGAGGGCGAGCCATCTTCGAGGAAGACGCCCCTGGTGCTTGATACCTGTGGTGTGTGTGGTGTGCTCTGCCCGGTCAGGCAGAGAAGGCATTACGAACCCTGTCCATGAGAGATTGGCGACTGGCGGGGCCCAGGAAGTGAGCCTTCTCTGCTGTGGCCCCCGCCCTATGGAACACTCTCCCCCAGGAGTGAGGCAGGACCCCCTCTCCTGGCCTTCCAGAAAGGGTTAAAGACCTGGCTCTGCCATCTCGCTCGGGGCGGGAAGGGGGTAGTCAATCCTGGGGGTGGCTAGCGCCTTAAAGTGGTTCCCGTGTACTTATGAACTTAAATCAGAACTTTTAATATTGCCATCCTGGATGCTATTTTACATTTATATTTATATTTAAGATATCTTGTTTTTATTGTATTTTAATCTCTTTTTAGCTTTACTGTAAACCGCCCAGAGTCCCTCTTTTGAGGGAGATGGGCAGTGATGAAATTTGATAAACAAACAAACAAACAAACAAACAATTTACAAACAGGTCAATTCACACAATTTCTGTGATCTTGGACAAAACTTAACTGACTTTTGCCAGTTCAACCCCAATAGTGAAGCAGTTATCCAAGAGGCATGATGCAAATGCAATCTGCTGCTGAATCATATCTTAGACTCAGATACCTCCTCCCCCTTCCCCCTTACTTGCATTAATTCCCTCTTGGTGCATGGTACATTTATATGTCTATTGATCGCAACTATCATTCATCACTAATCATTACTAACCAATATTAAGCTAAGCATGGTTAAAATATAATTTGAAACTCCCTGTTAAAATTAATCATGCATTAGCATTAACATTAATGCATAATGTAGCATTATGATTAGCTGCATAGGGAGAAAGAGCAAGTGAGAGAGAAAGTAATAAATTTGCAGATCAAGAATAGAAGAAAGAACAAGGAATCAGCATTGTCCTGCTTTCTTATCTTCAGTTAGGACTTTAAGAACCTTGCCAAGCTTCTGTTCAATTTTTAATTTGAGGTAGGGCTTGTTCCTTATTCCTGCCAGAGGAAAAGACGTTGGGGTTGGGGTTGGGAGAAGTGATGTTCACAAGATTAATTTCCCCGTCTTGATGTTACCAACATTGATGGGATTAATTGAAGCTGTCTTGTTGCCTAATTACTAAGGCAATTTCCCTACATGAAGGAAGTAAATAAATAAGCTACCAGGAATTTAGGAAAGCATGAGACAACATTCTGTCTCACTATAACAAGAGGAGATGAGACACGAACCAAGTGACTTGAGCACTGCTGAATTAAACAAACATTTTTGAGGTTTTAAAGAAATAAACTTCTTGAACACACGATTCCCAAAAGTTTGGACATTTAACTGAGCATATATCAACAATCAGTTCTTCCTAGAACCAAATTGTTTGAAATAAGTAATAAATGTATGATAACGGAAAGATAAGAATAAAACTTCAAATGGAAGTCACAGTAGGTAGCAGCTGACCAGGGCTGATCTTCCAAAACACTAAGGAGGGTCAGATCTGTTAGTATAGCAAACCATTTCTGCCTTGCCAATAAAACTACACAGATGTATTTACAGCTTGAGGGAGTAAAAGAAGGTGCAGGACTGGATCTGACTTTTTTTTCCCAGCAGAGACATGCCCTAAGCAGACTACTGTTCTACCTATGTATGCCAGAGAAAGGGGGAAAGGGAAGAATCTTCACTAATTCTCTTTTTCTCCTTTAGCACCCAGTGTCACCTCTGTAATTCATGGGATTCCCCAATTTTTTGGATTAGATTTTGGATGAGTCTAAAGGAAAGGAGAATTAGTGATGCAACTTCTGCAGCAGAATTCTTCCACTGGGTAGAAGGAGCCCACCTCTCCACGGGAGACAGATTTTTGATCTAACCAGCTTATCTTTAGGGCTATCAGATCTGAGCTGCAAAAAGCCAGATGAGCACAAGTTGGCAGTAAAGCAATACTGAAAATTCCTTGCTGCCATCTAGTGGTTGCCTGGATTTGTGCAGGGCAGATCTGGTAGCCCTACCTATCTCTTTCAGATTGAGCGTTCATTTTTCATACAGTCAAACTATATAAAGGGGAGATCCAGATCCAGCTATTTCAGGCACATACTTTCCTTTTAGCAGAATACTTAATCGATCATCCACTGATGTTTTATCTTCTGCAGCATATGCTTGACCTGTTTTTAGAGTCTGAATATTGCAGAACTGTCCTGTCAATCTTTGGAATAGCTCTGGAGGAACATGGAGTGGTTCAAACATTCTCTTGTACAGGCTATTGAGCTCTTTATTTATTTTTATCTGGAAGACAATAGTGAAGAAATATTACAAACATTAGAAATGCAGAGGAAGTGGTTTCAAGTCATGACCATTTCAGTTAAAAAGGCACTCCAAAAATATCCCTGCTGGCAAAAATCAGTAAACGTTTACAGGTAATTTGTTGTTTATTTAATACTGCTTTCCATGTAGTCAAAAGTTAAAGCTGTTTATGAATAAAATTTAAAAATCACTAAAGTTCAGTGGTAAAATACAAAAATGAAAACGTTATAAAAGCTTATTCAATAAAGAGTGGGTTGGGGAAGGAATGGAAAAACTAATAAAACTAGCCAGCCATGACATTTTCATTCAGAGAAAACCCAGGGGAAGAATTAAGTCTTCAACAGGCATCTAAAAGACACATTAACAGGTGTCACAGATTTTTGGGGGGTGGGTGGGAGGAGAGGGGGAGAAGAAGAAAAAGAGCTTTCTAGAGTGCAGCTGCCACTTGCATCTGTAACTACAAGATGACACTGTCAGTCACAATACATAGACCTTCTGATGATCATAGTGATTGTTCAGATTTGTAACAGGGAAGAGGATCTATTAAATATCCTGGTGCTGATCTGTTTAGTGTCAGAAGCATAACCTTGGCTTGATAAATTGGCAGTCAATGTAGCTGCTTCAATACAAATGTGTGTATGACCAGATATCCCACTCATTATGCTGGGTGCATTCTACAACACATTCTGCATTTTCTAGGCCAGGGGTCGGCAAACTTTTTATGCCAGGAGCCATTTTGACATGCTCGTGCACATTTTGAAATGCTAGAGAGCCAGGGGGCGGGGTTTGCGGGCGGGGGCCAATCACGTGGAAGGGGGCGGGGTTTGCGGGCGGGGGCCATTCGCATGGAAGGGGGCGAGGTTTGCGGACGGGGGCCAATCACGTGGAAGGGGGCGGGGTTTGCGGGCGGGAGAGGGCGTCCACCCGGCCCAGCTGTCCGGGGTCCAGGGAGATCAGCTCCGGCGGGATCTGTGGCGAAGAGCGGCCGGGGGGGGGGCGGCGACGACAAACGACACGCTTCAGGCTTTCAGCGCTGGAAGGAGGCCGCCTTCCAGCGCTGAAAGCCTGAAGCGCGCCGCTTGTCGTCGCTGCCTGCCCCCCCCCACGGCCGCTCTTTGCCCGCCCGCGTGGAAGAAAGAAGACGATGGAGGGTGGGAAACGAGGCCTGCCCGCTTACCTGCCTGCTTGCCTCCCTCCGCGAGGCCCCCCGCTGCCTTCCCAGGGTCCAAGCCGGATCGGGGGCCTCGCGGAGAGAAGCAGTCAGGCAGGTAAGCGGGCAGCCCTGGCCTCCGTCGCCGGGCCCGCCCCCCTCGGCCGCTTCCGCCCGCCCGCGTGGAAGAAAGAAGACGATGGAGGGTGGGAAACGAGGCCTGCCAGCTTACCTGCCTGCTTGCCTCCCTCCGCGAGGCCCCCCGCTGCCTTCCCAGGGTCCAAGCCGGATCGGGGGCCTCGCGGAGAGAAGCAGGCAGGCAGGTAAGCGGGCAGCCCTGGCCTCCGTCGCCGGGCCCGCCCCCCTCGGCCGCTTCCGCCCGCCCGCGTGGAAGAAAGAAGACGATGGAGGGTGGGAAACGAGGCCTGCCAGCTTACCTGCCTGCTTGCCTCCCTCCGCGAGGCCCCCCGCTGCCTTCCCAGGGTCCAAGCCGGATCGGGGGCCTCGCGGAGAGAAGCAGGCAGGCAGGTAAGCGGGCAGCCCTGGCCTCCGCCGCCGGGCCCGCCCCCCTCGGCTGCTTCCGCCCGCCCGCGTGGAAGAAAGAAGACGATGGAGGGTGGGAAACGAGGCCTGCCCGCTTACCTGCCTGCTTGCCTCCCTCCGCGAGGCCCCCCGCTGCCTTCCCAGGGTCCAAGCCGGATCGGGGGCCTCGCGGAGAGAAGCAGGCAGGCAGGTAAGCGGGCAGCCCTGGCCTCCGCCGCCGGGCCCGCCCCCCTCGGCTGCTTCCGCCCGCCCGCGTTGAGCGAAGATGATGATGGGGGCGGGAAACGAGGCCTGCCCGCTTATCTGCCTGCTTGCCTCTCTCCGCGCAGGGGCTGCTGCGGCTGGAGATGGCGCTGCCTCCCTGCCGCGCCGGGCCTCGCTCAGTGCGAGAGCCAGGGGGCGGGGTTTGCGGGCGGGGGCCTATCACGTGGAAGGGGCGGGGGTGAGTTCATCTGCGGAAGAGCCACACTCAAGGGGCCAAAGAGCCGCATCTGGCTCGCGAGCCGCCATTTCCGACCCTTGTTCTAGGCCAAGCACATGGGAGCTCCACATAGAATGTTACTTAATCTAAAAATGAGGTTATCAGTGTATGTTCATAATAGAACATAATAGAACAGCTATTATTATATCTCAGAGACTATGTAATTAGTGTTCCAACTAATTCTGATAATGGCTGTTCCAGTGCACAAGATTACTTGGGCCTCCAAAATCTGTAATAACTGTAGAAGCATCCCAGAAGTACTTTCCTGTTCTTTCTGAAGCACTGCCACTCCATTCAGAACACAAAGATCCCCATGGAGTCCTTGGTGCTCTGTGAGCTTGGTTGTTTGCTTGCAGACATTTCATTACTCAACTAGGTGCTGATGATGTTACCTAGTTGGGTAATGAAACGTCTGCAAGCAAACATCCAAGCTCCGAAAGCACCAAGGACTCCACAGTTCAACCCTGAGCTACTTATATTCTCTTCTATTGGAACAAAGATCCCCAAATTCCTGTACTTAGGAACCACACACTTACAAGATTACTGTCTTCTCAGGATTCAACCTTGGGTTATTGGTTTTCATTTAAACTATAACATAGTTATATGTTATATGAAAGTTTATACTTTCATTTAAACTATAACAGCAGCAAGGCATTGGTTCAGAAATGTATATCCTCTCCTGAGTAAAATATTATGGAGGAAAAAAATGCTGAATTGTCCCCAAACTCCTGATGATCATCCCTAGGGACTTCATATAGAGGTTAAAGAGCATTGGGACAAAAGAGTGCATTTTTGTAGCCCACAGCCAACTTCCAAGGTACACAATCCTGTTCCAGTTTGATTGGAATATTGAAATACAATGCCTCCAATCTCCAACTCACAGGGGCAGCCTAGGGGAAGTATCATGGTCAGTGCTATCAAAAGTAGCTGAGAGATCAAGCAGTACAAACAGTTGTCCTTATTTTTCCCTCACAAAATTATCATACCATCACTGCCATATGTCACTGGCGCCCAAAGAATAATCAAGTTGCAATAAATCTTCCCCAATTCCATGGTAACATGTGTCCCAGGTCTATAGAAGATAGCAGTTACACACTTTCATCTGACAACTTTAAGTTCACTATTCATTCAAAGTTTATTCTGATCTGTTCAGGTATCCAGTTACCAATTTATGGCCATTCAGTTTTTACAAATTATTTACAAACTAGCTGATGATAATCCTTTTTTTCAGGATGGAGGATTACATCACTCCTCCCCCCCTCTCCCGCAATATTATTCGCCAGTTTGGTCTAGTGGTTAAGGTGCTGGGCTAGAAACCAGGAGTCTGTGAGTTCTAGTCCCGCCTTAGGCATGAAAGCCAGCTGGGTGACCTTGGGCCAGTCCCTCTCTCTCAGCCCAACTCACCTCACAGGGTTGTTGTTGTAGGGAAAATAGGAGGAGGAAGGATTATTAGGTATGTTCACTGCCTTGAGTTATTTATAAAAATAATAAAGGCGGGATAATACATGCCAGCTTCTTCTTTCTGAACCAATGTTGTTGCTGAAAGTTGAAGTTCTGTTTTGGTTAACTGGGTGGGGTTATGGGTACAAAATTAATCAAAACAATTATATTTTCAAAGATAAATGTTCCAGTTTAATATTGCAGCCACAGCTGTAAGCAGAAAATATCAATATACTTAAGCAGATACAAATACACACTGAATTCCTCTCTAATAATACAGATTATCAAAAAGCTTTCCAGAAGTATGGATGACAAAGCACAGTGTCAAAAAAGTCTGAGCTACAAATCAGGAAATATTCAGCTCATATCTTGCCTTGGCTGTGAATTCAAACATGACCTTAAGCATTCTACATTATCTTATCAGCATCAGCACCTTCCCATCTTTAATATGGGAATAATAAAACTACCTTTTGAATTGTCGTAAAACAATAGTATGCATGAAACACGTTAGTTCTACATAAGTATTATGTATTATTACCTCATTCTTTTTTGTCCTTTAGTTAAAATGTTTAGTTAACCTATAATCCCTGAAAACCATTAAAGGCACCAAACCTTGTTGTCTAGTCCAACACTTGGCTTCTACAATGATCAACCACATGCTTTGGGAAGTCCACAACTAGGACATGAGCATATTAGCACCTTCCCACTCATGTTCTCTAGTAACTGGTGCTAAAATACACATCACCCTTGAAACTAAATGCAATGTATCACTACCATTACCAGCCATTGATAGCTCCATCCTCCTTGACTTTGTATAATTCCTTTTGTTTGTTTTTAATTTCCAAGATATTGCTGTTCTCTGCATCTTGTAATAGCACATTCCATAGATTCATTATTCACTTCCTGAAGTAGTGTTTCATGCATCATCCAGCCCCAAACTTTGTATGACCCCAAGTTCTAATTATCTACTTTCTCCACTCAGGCATGATTTTTACACCTCTCTGTCATATATTCCCCTCTTACTCAGCCTTTTTTTGCAAACCAATGAAAACTTGGCCCATGCAGACTGGGTTCAGATAATATGCTTAACCTGGTTACTAGATGAGTTCATTTCGTGATTTCACACAATGCACTAAACTGTAAAGTAACCAAATGGCTGTGTTTATACTACTGAAAGCAGAAACCAAGGCAAGATTAAAACAAATGAAGCTTCAGATATTGCACAAATGCAGCTACTTGGCGGGGGTGGGGTAGGGTGGAGAACCACTTTTACAGCTCCACAGCATCCTTTGGGAAGTTCACTATCAGAATTACACAGTATACCAGCATAGAGAAATGATTACAGCGATGGACTAGAACCGGGGAGACCCATGTGCAAATCCATTCTCAACCACAGCAGCTCTACTCTGTGATTCTGGGGCACTTACTCTCTCTCAGCCCAACCTACCTCACAGTGTTGTTGCTCTGGGGAAAAACCACGTACGTCACCCTAAGCTCCTAAAGGAAAGGTGGAATAGAAATCTAAGAAACAAATAAATACATTCCAGGTGGGCTGGATAGCTTGGGGCTGGTATTTTTATTGAGCAATTCCTTCAAATTTACACCTCAGCAAAGAACTTAGGAAGTTTTGTCTCAAATGTGCATCATTTTACACCTCCCTGCACTGAACTACATTGGCTTCTTTAATACCTATACATTTGCAGAAAACCTTTTCAGGCTCTGGTGCTCTGGTTTGGCCCATGCCAGCTAAAATCTACATAATTAAAAAAATGTTCTTAAAAAGTCAGGTGTGACAACTAGTCTGATGGGCACCTAGGAGATCCCTGTGGGCACACTGAAGCTTCCCAGACTGCCTGCCCCACTTGGAAGGCCCCACTTGCCTCAGTCATACAACGCTAACCCTAACCCTATCACAACTGCGGTAGTGACAGAATGCGAAGGGAGTGCCTGATTCACATAGTATACCAAAACATGGACGTGAGTGAGAGGAAGGCCAAATTGACAACCCGGTCTCCTAATTCAATAGAGTCAATAGCCAGAACTCTTTGTTTTGTCTTATCTGAAAACACAGGCAGATGGAACAGAGATCAATTGAGTTTTTAGAGGAGAAAATGAGTGCAAAGGAGAACATGACCAATATAGCACTGAGCCAGATAAATAACGATGGAAGCTGTAATGGAGGCACAGCTGTTCTTAATTTGCTTACTTCTATATCACCAAGAAATAATCTGAATTTAAGTAACAAAACTGGCAGGAAACTAAGTGAAATGCAGATGTGTGCTCTGTAGGGGAAAAGAGAGCTTTGTCCTTGGGCTTAAAGAGAAATGTGAGGCTACTCGGTTTTTCACCAATATAAGATATTTCAGGCAGCCCCCTGACAAAAGGACTTGTCTGGGAGATTGAAATAAACCCTGTGGCAGATAACTGTGGTTTGTATTGTGTACTCGCTCTTCCAGGAACAGGTGCCTCAGAGCAGCTGTGCTTAAAAAGAAGCGATGTAAAAGGACAGCTCTGCCAACCACAGAGGAAATCTGTGACAAATGGAGCAAATATCGTGCATCTCCACATATGATAAACCAGGGATATGCCTTAATCAACCACAAAGGCATCTGCACCTTTTCTGATAGCAGCATTCCTTCTGCAGTACCTGATAAGCAAATCTCTGGGGGTAACAAGAACAGGATTACTTCTTTAAACCCAACAAGCTGTCAGGGTCACACATCACCAGCCAGTAAAAACATGATATCTCCCCCCTCCATTTCTAAGATTCTGATGATGCAGCTTCCAATGTATTACTAGGCAAATGGACAGCTTCCCTTTCAACCCTCTTTATTACACTGATGCTCTTCTGATAGCAGATTCACCTAGGAGGAAGAGAAAAACTGGAGGATGTTGTATGACAGCCCATTTGTGTAGCTTGCCCTTCTGTTCTTTAATTCTAATGCAATCAAGCTGCACTGAATTAAAAGACAACATCGTAACATTTCTGGTTGGATGTTTTGTATTGATAACGAAAAGCCCTACTACAAAGGATGCTGGAATGCAGATGAACCACTGAGTCATACGAACACATACTGTACACACATGCGTTGTTATAGGTAGAAGAAAGGCTGACAGCCAGAGAAGTTTGCAATCAGTTCAAATGTCAAACGTTTACATCAGGAGACAAAGAATCCCACTCATGTCTACCTTCGGGGTTTACCTGTCTACTTCAAGAAAAAAGAGTAATTGGATTGCATAGTGCAAAATGGCCCTGGCAAGTTGTGAATGATCAGTGTCTCTCTGCTGACAGGAGAATTTTTAATGCAGTAAAAACGTCTATCAGAGAACAGGGATAGAAGGAATGTTGGCATATGATTCCTCCTGGCTTAACAGTTGAATAGAGAGTGGTCAAAGAATCTAAATATCAATTTGTAAAACATCGTGTTCCTTTCTATTTCACTGATGGAAACTTCAGCTAAGCCTTCGAGCCTCCTTTTACTCCCTGGATACAACTCAGCATCTTGTGAAATTTTATTATCTATCACTGTATATGAAGGTATGTCCTCATTCTTTCCATTAAAAAAACAAGAACACCTTCTCCACTGGATAAGGGAAAAGGAAGAAAAACTTTTTCCCTTCATTTTCCCCCCAGCCTTCAAAATGGGTTGCTCTTGCAGGCAAGTTTATGACTGAATGGAGCAACATGTTCTTGGAAAAAACATTTTGGAAATTTCAGATTAATAGCAGGGAAAAGGTTAAGCATGTATTTGTCCAATAAAAGGCAATTATATATTTTAAAAATGTATTACTTTAACCCTAGATATGATGAAAGATTCTAAATGTAAAACAAAATAAATAATATTTTCCACATATAAATCAATATATACAAGACAGTCTGGTAAAGCAGACAGTGATGAACTTTTGCTGGAGAGATGTGAAATATACTAGAGAAAAATGTAAAGTTACTTCTCCTAAAACTAACCTATTTCCCATTTTTATGAAAATGTAATAAAATGACCCTCAATGTGTCATGCAAACCCCCCAGTGGGAGAAGAGATACAAGTATTATAAATAATGAAAAGGAAACCTTCACTGTGGTGAGGACACTGTGAGGAAGAAGAGGAGGAAGAAGAGAAGGAGGAGGAGCAAATTCTACCCTACCGAGAATCAGGAATAGTATTGAAAATAAAACCAATGTATCATAATGCTCTTATAAAAATTATTATTATTGGAGATATTACAATACTATTATTACTATTAATAGTAGTAGTAGTATTTACTAGGAATGTTTATCGAGGCACAGTACAGACCAAACAACACTATAATTACAAAATGTTGTCCAATAGAGGAAGTTCAAAACTTACCAACCAACCCTAAAAACGAATATTTAGAGCAAATAATACATAATAACCATAAAACAACACTATATAACAAGTACTCTCCTGAAAGCCTGAATATTTATACTTACTTACTTAGATTCATATGCTGCTCCAATCCTAAAGAACTCTAAGTGGCTTAGGAGCCCTCAAGAAGGTTAAAAACAAACAAAACAACATGATATAATTTAATTACAAAAGCAAAAATCTTGGCACTTGATATTTCCTCTATATTTATATTCATCTTACACCATGACTACGGGTGAAGTAGATGAAAATTTGGTGGCATAAGAACACAGTACACTAAAAACACACTTATTAATAATGATTAGTAACCTCTTACACTTGATTTTTTAAAGTGACAAAAAATTGAAAGCAAAAATACCTCGTGGTATAGTAAGTATATACATCAATAGATTAGCTGAACAAGCCCATTTAGAAAGAAGACCCGATTCTTTTAAAGAACTTCCTTAGGCAATCTATCATTGATTTAGTGGTGGTGAACGTACCGGCCTCCTCTTGTACAGCAAGTATATAAAATGCAGAAGATTGACAACAAGGAATACCACATTCCAGATCATCATATCCACAGCACAACGGAAAAGGGTTGCCCAGATGATAAAAAGTGCACATCCTGCCAAAAATAAAAATGTGCCAAATTATTAGGCATACAACTCTGCCATCCCTAATCCAGAAAACTAAGTACAGCAGAACGTTGTGATTGAATCTGTTTATCTTCCATAGGACGTCTACCAAGAAAAGACTTAATGATGATGGTAGTGAGAACAATGAAGACTATGCCTGGGAAAGAATGCAACTTATATCTGTAGCTTGAATCATGTCAACTGGATTTCTATTTTCTTAATGGAAACGTTTCGCTCCTTATCCAAGGGGCTTCTTCAGTCAGGGACTGAAGAAGCCCCTTGGATAAGGAGCGAAACGTTTCCATTAAGAAAATAGAAATCCAGTTGACATGATTCAAGCTACAGACAATTCCACCTGGATGACTGAGAACCTTCATAGACATAATGCAACTTATAGCTATACAGAAGAACACCACCCACATTTGACTGGAAGCACAGTCAGAAAATGCAATTGTTCATTTATTTTTTAAAGTATTTATAGATTGTTTTTCTACACATATCCAAAGCACCTTATAAAAAAAATCAAACAAAATCAAACAGCAGAAATAGAGAAATAATTTTTAGAAATATAATATATTATAGTAGATTCTCAATTACAGCAGATTCTAAGAGCGTACTATTTGAGTCTTACAGTATATTGCTTTGCTTACCTATTGTTAGCATAGCCCGAAAGACAATCATATGGAGATTGAAAGTAGTTGGAATAACCAACCCAACTGCAAAACAAATATTGGCCATATGAAAGACCAGGTGATGGATCTCTCTCCAATTTTCACATACAGTTTCATTCAAAGGCACAGAGGTAGCATTGCTGAAGTCCAGGCTGAAGTTCAAAGGGGTTGTGGTAATTGAACTGGCTTCTATGGAGTTCATCTTGAAGCAGCCTGTTAAAAAGAAACATTGCTAGGTTGCACTTGCGACGTGACTCAATGGCCCTCTTTTTGCAAGAGGGCTGAAAGGGGACATATCCTGAGCGCTTGAAATGTTATACACAGAACATGTTGAAAAATGTCTCTGTCTTCACTTAGTATTTTTTTAAAACAAAACCAATCCTTGTATTTATCAAAGCTAGCTCAATCGAGACAAACTGTGTGCTCTTATCTACCATATGTCATTCTGCATACGTGAAGTATGTTCAGCAAAGCAATGGCACTCAAGTAACTGTTAGCACAGAATACTTAAAATAAAGTTAGAGTTCCGCTTATCTCTCCCACACCTATCCAACTGCCATGTAGCTGTGACATTAAGCAGCACTACTAAATATAGTAGCTATTGCAATGCTGAATAGCAGATAAGAAGCAAAAGAGTACACAGTTTTTTGACAGCCAAGTTTTAAGGGCAACAAAAAAAATTACTTAATTTTCAAACATAACATAGCTACAGGCAATACATCTGACTCTTCAGAAAACCGTCTGCTTATGAATATCAGCAAGGGGATTCAATATACATCTAATCTGTGATATATGACCTAGTCAAAAATTAGGTATTTTTCTATATGCAATAAATTTGATAGTGATCCTCTCAACAATTCTGTAGTTTGTGCATCCACACACATGCATATGTGACTTGTACTCAACTTATGCTAAATATTTAGGTAATATTCGAATAGAATGCAGAATTCACTACTGTCTGCATTTTGTCTTGCGTTCTTTTTTTGATACACAATGCAGATTTGTTTTTGATGGACAACTTCAGTTGGAAAAAAAGTATTTCTGAACTTCACAGCAATTCCTTCAATGTTTGGAAAAATTCTGAAGTTGAGTGAGAAATAACCGTAGGCTGGGGGTAGGAGATAATATAGTTAACGTTTCTCGACATATAGGATGCTATTTTCAAACAGAAACTAAAAAAAGGTAATTTGAATCAGGAAAATGGCTTACAGAAGAAAGTTATACAATGAAGCAGTAATGAAGCTGCTAGACAACTGCAAAACTCCCCGAGACTGTTCTAAAGGAAGAACCAACAACCTCAGAAGGCATTGCACATATACTGTGCATTTCTACTTAGGCCCTTATGTCCAGACAAAAATAAATACAACATGACCTATTTCACACTATGCCTGGATTCATGATACTGAGCCATAATGTGGCATCCTGCAATGGCTGAACCACATCTATGTATCCAGACAGTAATATTTTTATGTTAAGTGCCTTAGATATATTTGTACTATGCAAATAGATGTTTTATTTTAAGGTGTTTCTCTGGAAGTGAAGCAAAAAGAAGAGATAACAAGTGAACTTTCAGCATCATGAAATATTGATTCCCAACCTCACAGATATACAGGCAGTTAGAAAAAATTCCCACTGGACATCATAGTGTGTTTTATATCAGTGGGTCTTGGTTGTTCAAAGAAAATGTCCTTGTGAATAACTGAATGATTCTATACAAAAAAGGTAATCTGCATTTTTCCTTTTTTTTTTTCTTGATATGACACAACATTGTCCAAGATTTTGTTAAAATTGTATGATATACTGTATGTGTGTGCATTTGGGTGTGGGTATATATATTTAAATGTGCATTTTAATGTATTTTAATGTATGTTTGTTTTTTAATGTAATGTATGTTTGGCAAAACAGACTTTATGTTTGTTTGTACACCTGTGCATTTTCAAGTCAGTCTTGCAGTTTTCATGGCAGCATTTTCAGAAGGGGGTTGCCACTGCCTTGTGGCCCAAAGTCACCCACCTACTTACATGCCTAAATAAAGCAGGGCTACAGCTCACAGTCTCAGCCTGGTGCCTTAACCACCAAACCAAACCGGTTCTCTCAAAAAATATTATTTCACAATATACATTCTAAATGTATGGGAGAAGAATATTACTTGAAATATATACATTCATATAGTGTGTGTGTGTGAAATATATATACTGTGTGTGTATGTATGTATGTGTGTGTGTGTGTGTGTATGAATATATGAATATATATATATATATATATATATATATATATATTCCGTTCAATCGTGTCTAATTCCAAGAGACTGCCTGAACAAGTCCCTGCAGTTTTCTTGGCAGGTTTTTCAGAAGTTTGCCATTGCCTCCTTCCTAGGGCTGAGGGAGAGTGACTGGCCCAAGGTCCCCCAGCTGGCTTTGTGCCTAAGGCAGGACTAGAACTCAGGGTCTCCTGATTTCTAGCCTGATGCCTTAACTACTACACCAAACTGGCTCATAGTATATTTATAAGCAAATAAATCTGGTATTTAGAACATATTGCCTACATGAGCAATGAAACAGGATAACAGGGAAGGACATCACATTCCTCTTAGCAATTGCAGGAATCTTGGGGGGGTATAATTGGAAGGGAGTTAATAAGGCCATATCTGGGCTGCCAATTTATTGCAAGCTTTTATCATACACACACAGACACACACACAATATTCAAGCCAACATGGATGCTGATTGTAGAAGGCTGCACTTTTTCTTCCTCTCAGAAAATTACTCGAGTTTCAAAGTAATAAGCCTAGATGGTGGGGGTGGTATGGCTTGTGCATATGGCTGAACAATGACAGCTAGTTATCTGCACATACTGCACAGGCCTGGGCAAGTCTTTCAATAGCCTGTGGGAAGACCCACAACAGCCATCTTTCAATAGCCTTGCCTTCTGTTTCAGGCATCAATACACATTCAAAGGCTCCTGTGTGGTGGCACAGGGATGATTGAGTACCTGGGCATGCTAACTCCCCCTCTAAGTTAAGGCTCAGCTCTCAGAAGAACAGAAGAGGACAGTATTATTATACTGCTTTTTGCATTTTGACTTCAGCACTCTGGATGACAAGAAGTTAGGACATCTCTAGTATAAAAGGAGGTGGGCCTGGAAATAATCCTCTGTAATCTGCTTTGGGGTCTTTTGAATTAAGGAGCGGTCTCTGAGCTCCTGCAAACGGAACTTCTCAACTCTACTCGCCCCGCGGGTCCTTGGCGTGAGTCTCTGCAGCTCTTCCTCAGGTCTCGACGTGAGAATCCAATGAGGACGGTACAGAGGGCATGCACCAAGGGTAGGCGAAACGGGAGATAGGCAGTAGGCACCCAGCGGGCGAGGCTAACAAAGTATCAGCTCTGGGAAGCAACGCGCCCGCGCTAAACGCTGTAAGTAGCCCAAACTCCGCGACCTCCATACACACACCCCGCCCAGAGTTGCACGGGAGCCTTCCCTCCCCCACCGCCTAAAGGCGGCTCCCGAGTAGCGCGGGTTGCGGAAAACGTCGCCGAGCCCTGCGCGCCCTGAATTCTGTGCATCAAAGCTGGCCGGCCCCGAAGCTCGATCTGGCTGCCCCGGGATCCTCTCCCCCTGCTTCGCTCCTCCTGGCTCACAGCCTTACCTGTCCAGGCACCTTCTCCAGAGTTTCTGCGCCCAAAGGTGGCTGCCAGCACCGGCGCGCTCCTTCGGGAGCGCCCTGTCGCTCCGCTGCGCCTGCTAGAGGAGCCTGCGGGAAGCACTTGCCATCCGCGGAGCGGAGGTTTTGACTAAAATAGGCATCAAGCAGCCGCCGCCAGTAAGTTGCGGGCGGCGCCAACTCCCTCCCAACGCCTGCAGCCCTCTGAAACGAACGGCGTGGGGGAGCGCGCAGGCGCTTCTTTGGCACACTTGGCTCTTCCCGTCCCGCCCGCGTAAAAGTTCGGCTGCTGGACGGTAGCACTTGGCGGTTGAAAACAGCGCTTGGTGCTCGCCAGCCTCCGCTGAAGGTCACGACAGTTCGCGAGCGACAGTAGGATTAAGTGCCTAAGGAGCAACATTAGGGCTCTGCGAGTTTTCTTCCAAATTATATTCCAAATTATTGGAAGAAACGCTTCTGGCAATCTGGAGAGTACCACAGCACCCCTCTGTTGCTCATTGAAGCAGCCGGCCCAGAATTAAGAGCCTACAGCATGCTGGCTGGGGAATTCTGGGAGTTGAAGTCCACACATCTTAAAGTTGCCAAGGTTGGGAAACACTGGCCTACAGTAGGGCCTCGCAGTCTGAAGGAACCTCTCCAATTTTCATGATTTTTGTTTATTGTGATTTCATACATGACAGTCTCTTAAATTAAGCCCTCACATGACCCTCATTAATTGAAATTTGGTTTGTTTCTGCATCTGTTGTTCAGAGTTGTTGACGAGGTGTTGTTCTTCACCCCATCATGGCTTTGTAATGCATCTTGGTGGCATTCTTGCCAAGTTCAGTTGTAACAGTCTGGTGTTCTGTTAACACTTTCCAAATAGAGTCTCTACAGCAGAGCTTTCCAAACTTTTCATGTTGGTGACACACTTTTTAGACATACATCATTTCGCAACACACTCTTACAGCAGGGCATCATTTCACGACACACTCTTACAGCAGGGCACAAGGCAGGCACTAGGACCTGCGCAGAATCACAGCAGGTTTGGAGGCAGCAAGGCACAAGGCAGGCACTAGGACCTGCGTGGAATCCTGGCAGGGCTCGGAGGCAGCAGCAGCCTTGACACACCCAGACACTGCAGCTGACACACTAACGTGTCGTGACACACAGTTTGGAAAGCTCTGCTCTACAGCTTCCCATGCTTTAGGGCCTTACCAAGTCGAAATCCAGCCCTGCTTTCACAGGCTTCTGCAAGAAAAAATGCTGCAACTGCTTTAAAGAGTCATTCATATTTAAATGAATGAGACTTGGAAATCAGCTGCATCTTTTTGGGCAGGTTGGCTGGGAAGTCTGAGAAAAGATCTGTGGCTGCTTTCATGAATAATAGTGTCTTGGTGTGCTCTTGTAGGTCTGAAGCACTTCTTCCCAATCAGAGCAAGTGCACAGTCCTAGTAACGGGATTTTTCTTCTTTCCATGCACACACACACACACACACACACACACACACACACACGGGATTGAACACCAGAGGGAGCCCATTCCAAATAAGTCTGAGTATTCCACTTCAGATAAATGAATAAAATTAACATGTTTACCAAGAACCAGGATATTCTGATCTAAAGACTAAAAATGCAGGAGGAGGATTTGGTTAAGAAACGGTTTGATGTAGCAGTAAAAGATCAAGAAGCATCTGACCCAAGACCTTTAGCTGTCTAAGATGAACAAATGAAAATTCTCTCCTTCAACTCATACCTAAGGGTGCAAAGATCAGATGATTGCTAGTGTTTTCTGTATCTCTTTGGTGCCACCTACCATCATCCAAATATTTGCAGCCCAGAACTGGTAGCCCTCTCATACCCAAAGCCGAAAGGTAAACTATTTTGGCATGAGAGATAAAAAAAAAATTTTTTTGCCCCTTTAGGACTCCACAGATCTGCTGACTGAGAAAGCTGCCTCACTTTACCCAATGTTAGGCCTTGCTAGTGCAGTAAGAGTTAAAGTTCTCCTTAAAGGCCAAATTAATGGTCTCCAGAAAGTCCTTGTCACTGACTAGGGTCTTTTATCTCACTTAGCCATGGTTTGCTTAATGATGTTCAGCATTAGATGTTATGCTGAAGATGAGTATGTGCAAGATGCTATACCGTAAGTTTTGGTTTATAAAAAACAATGGCTTGGTACAGAAGAATACTAAGCCGTAAATCAAACCAACCACAGTTGACTTAACCCTACTGATGACCAAGTTTCACATCTCTTACAATAGGAGATGCATCTTCTAACCCCTTTTTCTGAACCCTTTTCTAATACAGACTTCAAAGTTACCTCATATACAAAAAATACAGGTATTGTAATGCAAGGGGGAATATGAAGAGGTAACTGCATCACTCGTTGCATACAGTTCATTTATCTTTTGAAAACAAGATATTTCGCATAATTTCCTGCAGCCTCAGCCTCCAGAAGATGGGGGGGGGGGCAGCCTTTCTCTCAAGTTAGCCTACTTCAAAGAATTCTTGTTAACTGAAAGTGGTGAAACCCATAGCCATATATTTATTGAAAGAATGTGGAATGTTTAGAATCCACACAATCGAGTTCCAAAGCGCTCTTATTTATATGCATGTAGGCTTCCCAAATAAATTGAAACTATTTTTGTTCTTGTTCATGCTTCACAGTTGGGCCATATGGAAAGGATTGTCATGAAGATTTATGTGACAGAGCCTGAAGGACCAATGCTTTTAATATACAAAATTATTATTTCCTGAAAACATAAGGTAAGAGCTTTTAGTGCATTCTACAAGCAATAAATATTAATTTGGGTCTGCTAATTTACCTCCAACTTAAAATTCCTGTTTATCTACTTCACAGTTGAAACAAGAATGGTTATCACTTGTCACAGTCTTAGGAACAATGGACATAATCCATTGGCTGTCATCACTGATGATGTGAGAAATGAGTTGTTCTACTGTTGGGGTGGGGTATTTCCTGCTCCTGACAGGCCACTGGTAAGGTTGTATATTAAGTTCATTTATCATTTTCAAATTTCCCCCTTCAGTGTGAAAGCTAGCAAGGCTGTTTCATAATTATTCTAGAGAAATTACAAACTTTCCTTCAGATTCCTATCTTAAATTCATTTGCAGAAAGCATGTGCCACCTTTTGTCAGAACCCTGGCATGCCCAAGGGTCCTGCCATCCCCTATACCACACTCAGCATTAGCAATTGCCAGCTACGCCTCATGGATGATGAACTTTTAACCTTGACACCAGGAGAAC
Organism: Charina bottae; assembly: GCA_023362775.1. Classification (NCBI taxonomy): domain Eukaryota; kingdom Metazoa; phylum Chordata; class Lepidosauria; order Squamata; family Charinaidae; genus Charina; species Charina bottae. The sequence continues at coordinate 2,574,856 of JALMGJ010000025.1, read as the reverse complement.
CAGAGGGAAGACTGAAAGCGGACCAGATGGAAGCCCGCAGCTGGGAGGGGCCAGCGCTCTGGCAGAAGGGCATATAAACCCGAGCAGGGAACCAGGGGACCATTCGTGCCTTTACTGTGCTTACTCATGTTAATCAATAAACCGTTTACTTACTGAAAGAGCTGAGGTAAAGTCATTTCTGTGGAGAAACGTCTGCAACTGAGAAGCGCCTGACACCTTTCCAAATTCTCTCCTGCTTTTTTCCATTATGTGGAATGGAAGTATATGCACCATAGAGCTCAAATCACACATAAATAGATCAGATTTCCTCAAAAGAAGGAAAGCTGTACACCAAATTGGCCAATGTGCTTTACTCCCGTTTTTTAAACAGTATGAAGAGAGATGAATTCTCACCAAAGTAAACACAGAAACAAACATAAACCCCACCAAAACTAGCTATGTGGGCCATGAGAAAAAAAAACCCAAAATTTCCTTCAAAAATAGAGGGAATATCTTTGTTGTGCCAACTGAAGTTTTCTAATAATTGCAAGCTTTTGAGTTTTTTAGAACTCCAAATCTTATAAGGCAGAGATAGGAGGATTGTTACAGGCTAGAAAAATTGGGTGGGAAAATGTGGTTGATCTCTGAACTATGCCCATATCCTATTACAGTATTGCAGCCTGTACAGCCTCCAGAAATGCAAGTTGGGTTTTATTGATATAGGGCAACATTGGCTTGCACTAGGGGCTTTCTCAAAACTTGTTGTGAAGAAACAAAAGTCCTCCATTTTAGAAAATGCAAGTTCAGGTTAATGAAATAGAAATCATTTCCATCCTTTGTGAAATACATAGATTCAGTGACCAGTGGAAACAAAAGTCAGTTGCAGGTGATTTAAGCCAGTGGTAAGCAACTTTCTGGGCCAAGGCACATTGGGATTCTGAGAGTATGTCATGGGCACGCTGTTTAAATTATAAATCATCTTTTGCCTCTGCTCTGAAGTCTTCGGTGTCATACAAATATCAGAGTCTACAGATGTATTTTCTATGGCTGTACAAAGCTTTGACGAGGAGACAGAACTGAAAGGCGATTCAATCAATTTATTTCTTTGCATAGATTTGATGTCTGGATCTAATCAAGTGCATTTGAATCGGTTCAGTTATTTGAAGGTGACTTAGAGATTCGACAGACTTTCTGTCTTTGCAGAGTCCTAAACACTGTTGCAGCTTTCTTTCTATATATGGACTTAGATGAATGGAGGTGTTGAATGGTGTGATTGGGTCTTATTAGCAGCTGGCCAATGAGTTTTATCACTTCTGCAAACCGTATCACAGCATTGAAGGAAGAAGGTGCTCTGCTGTTTGCATCTCTCCCTTTTGCTAGGGACAGATTGCTTGTTCATTGCCTGAACAAGTTTGAAGTAGTGTGCTTGCTGCTAGACAATTATGTATATCATACAAATGTTCCTTTACCGTATAGCATAATATATTAGGCACACAAAAGTAGTGAATCGCTTCTTAGATTTTTGAAAAACAATTATACCAGCAGCATCTCATTACGAGAAGAGGCTAACATTACCAATCAGCCATGCCAACAAACCTACCAGCCCAGAAAAACAAGTGGTCAGTTGACTGCTCTTCAGCCTTTAATAAGAGCATGGTACTTAAACAGTTTTTGTAAGTTTTATTTTTAAGTTGGAGGAGAACACTTGCTACATTGGTTCAGCACTTCTGTAAAGGTGCTTTGCTTTGGAAGATGTTGCCCTTTCCTCGTTCCTTCTATCTCTGCCTTAAAAGAGTACAGAGTATTTCAAAATATTAGCACATTCAAATCCCAGAATCTATCCAGTTGAAGCATTAATTTCATTTCCTTTAAGCTGGCCACCACCATCCTGCTACGTTCATCCTATTCTGCCTCAGAATGAACTAGCTGTAGACTTTCAATGTTACCCCTTATAGCCTGTCTTTACTGAATTGAAACTCTAATAGATTCAAATCTGAGTTTGGTTGTTTGCTTGCAGACGTTTCATTACCCAACTAGGTAACATCAGTGCGAGTGAGTGTGGGGTTTGCTCCCTGTTTATATACTGTGTAGAAGCTTACCTGGTGGGATTGTGGTTTTCTCCTTGGTAGTTCCCCCACCAAAACTGGCAGGGCAAGCTACTGTATATAAACAGGGAGCAAACCCCACACTCACTCACACTGATGATGTTACTTAGTTGGGTAATGAAACATCTGCAAGCAAACAACCAAGCTCAGAGAGCACCAAGGACTCCACAGTTCGACCCTGAGCTACGTATAATCTCTTCTATTAGATTCAGATCAAACTAAATCATGCTTTTCAAGTCTTGAATCCAGACCAGATCTTGGCTGACTGATGCACCCCTGGTTATTATCCATTTTTTCCATATCTCTCCAATTTGGTTATTTTAAAAATCTAGATTTTTCATACTCGTTCTGTAGATGTCTTCTAATATCTTAATATGTATATTACCATAGCTGCTTGTTTATATTTTCCATCAGTCCTTTTGTATTAAAATAATAATAAACTTCGAAGGTTTTATATAAAAAAGTAGGATATATGTATTTTAGAATAAACATTAATGAATAGTAATCTGTTATTCACACACATTTAGTAATTATTCCTATCTTTCCATTAATTATCAAAGCTTATAAAGATAACAGCAGGGGATGAAACTATTAAAATGTTAATCTACGTCAGACAGAATACAATAAATATTCATTGCATACCATGAATAACAATTTGTCTACAGAAATGATCACTGTATCTCATTAATGCAAAGCCGACAAGTAACCATTTAAGAGTTCATAGTTATTGAAATGTTTGTAGTTTTTCTAAGCATGCTGCTTATCTTTTTTGTGCTGTCCTTTAATAAAAGATGAAAATGTTAATTTACTTTATACAAAACACCAAGTATGTAATTACACAGAATAAACAGTCTTTTCACCTAACTCCTTTGCCTCACTAATGTGTCTCTCCCCCTACCTGCCGGACCTGTGCATTGTCAGGCACAATTGCTACATTTTGCTGGAAACTATACAAACAGGGGCGTGGTGGCTCAGCGGGTAAGACGCCAGGCTTGTCGATCGGATCATCGCAAGTTCGGAGGTTCGAATCCCTAGCCCTGCGTGACGGAGTGAGCTCCCGCACTAGCCCCAGCTCTTGCCAACCTAGCAATTTGAAAGCATGCAAATGCAAGTAGATGAATAGGTACCACTTCGGTGGGTAGGTAACAGCGTTCCGCACGCGTCATGCCGGCCACATGGCCATGGAAGCGTCTTCGGACAACGCTGGCTCTTCGGCTAACAAACGGAGATGAGCACCGGCCCCTAGAGTCGGACACGACTGCACAAATGTGTGGGGGGAACCTTTACCTTTACCTATACAAACAGCACTTACTTGTCCACATGGCTCCATATCTATGCAAGATAGATCCTTCTGCAGACAGATGCCTCCTATATGCATTGCTAGATGGCAGTGACAGCACATTATAAATTTAAATAATAAATAAATAATAAATTAGACATTCTTCACAAACCATGAGAGTTTTATCTTGAAACTAAACAATTACTTTTTAGAATCTTATATATGCATGGACAACAGAGTGGTTGCAGAACAAATATTTATAGGGTCGCTGAACATATATAGGCTTTTATGTGTAAATTTACTACTAAACATGCCTGCTGGTACCAATATGTTTAATGTATTTTTCAAATTGCTAAAAACTATTTCTAAAACCCTCTGCCATTCCATATTATTTCATATACTTAATGTCAAACTATTCTGAAATGCTAAGAAAATATGCATTTCTACTAAAATTTAGTATTTAAATATTTGTAAAGTATCTATCTGTACAACACTGGACAAATACATTTAGCATAGAAAATATAAATTGTTTCAATTCTTTTAAGGCTTTTATATATAAGTCACAATTATCATTTTCTAAGCTTCCCCTGAGTATACAGTAAGCAACAAAAATATAAGACAGCAGTGCTACTAATAGCTCACTCCAAATTCATCATGTTTCTTTATGTTATCAATATTGAAATTATTCCTAATATAATCTATTTGGTTTTATTTGAATTAATTGTCCTAGAATTTCAGTTTCTAGAAAGAAACAGTGTAGTGACAGTCCAGATGTAAATCCAAACTGGAATGGTAAAGCATCATTACTAATCTACTAAATAAAATAAATGGGAAAATTTATGGTGGTTAGCCAAGAATCAGACAGACCAAGAAAAGTGCTATTTCATTTCCAGATAAATAGATTCTGGGCTCAATGTGCTTTCATAGCATCAGAGTTCAAAATCTATTCCTCAAATCTTTCTGGCTTTTGAACATGATTTTAAAAATAATGGCATTTGTCTTAGTTATTCCCTCCACAGAAGCAATAGCATTATTCTAGAACCAGTAGCCAACAGTGAATCACAGACCATTTCATCACATTTCAATACTGGTGGTACATTGAGGAGCAGGGAGGGTATATTCTGCTTCACTATTCCTAAAAATACAGAATTCTGTATCAGTGAGATAGGAACCAATATATACCTTTCTTCCTCTAAAGAGAAGTTAACCTCAAGATTATACAGTACAGCTGAAGAATATTACAGTATTCAATCCTGAAACATGGATAAGATTAAGCCATCTCCTATATAATGGTTATGTGTTTGCAATTGATCGCATTTTATTATAAAGTATTATTTTTCTAGTTGATTTTGCATGTAAAATAGCATAATAAACTAGTATTGCTATCTAAAAAGAAATCAACATTGGTCAAATTATGAAGAATGAGGGACTTTTCAATATTCCCAAAGCCCTGAGTAAATCTAAAATCTCAGCTGGTGTTCTTGGTCCCAGTTGAGGCAACATGATTAAGGTGTACACAATTATGCATGGTATGGATAAAGTGGACAAGGAGAAGCTATTTTCCCTTTCCCAAAATACTAGAACCAGAGGTCACTCAATGAAACTGAATCCTGGAAGAATCAGGACATTTTTTTTTAAACACAAAGCATAATTTGGAATTTGCTACCATGAGATTTGGTGCTGGCTACCACCTTGGCTGGCTTCAAAAAAGTTGGACCAATTCATGGAAGTCATGGGATCAATGGCTACCTCTGAGGCCATCTACAGGAAGACTAGTGGGCTTTCTTTTCCAGTTGGTTGGCCACTGTGAAAAGAGACTGCTGGGATGGGCCAGCAGTCTGATCCAACAGGGCACTGTTTATGTTTCTATGTATCCTTCAAGTTCTTATCTCCTATGCTTCCTATCTCTTTCTTGTTGTACCAGTAGGTTTCTATAAAGTACAGAACCTCAGTTATGAGGAGTATTTTAAAGCAGCTACCATAACCTTTCAACTCACAATACCTGGAATTAGGAACACTAAACCTTTCTAAAGTAACATCCAGCATTTCATTATTATGGGATAACCTCTCGAAGAGTTCAGATGCTTTGTGTAGATTCAGAACCTGAGATGAAAAATATGCTTATGATTCCCGTTATAAATCTCAAACTCTCCCTCAGAGTGGTTGCAGATACAATATTGTGATTTGTGGGGATCCCTAGATAGTTTTACATGTTCCTGGGGTTGGCTCTGATATGTTAGAGCAAAGGAAAGGAGACTGGTTGGTTTTTTTGTATACATGTGGGTTTTAGAGTTTTTATAATATGGTTGGTGCATTATTGCCCTTGTTTCAGTTCACTGGATTGGCAGTAGTTTAAGAGTGCTTGGAAACTCCACATATTATTTTTGACTAGGGGAACCCCCCCCCCCGAAATATTTGCCCTATGGGAAACAATTCCTTTCCCATAACATTTCCAGCTTTCTTAAAATATAGTGTCTTCTCCATCAAGGTACTGTAGCTGCCTTGTGTGCTGTTAGAATAATGGAAGTGTCTTCTGCTACATAAATTGCAACATTTAAAGTGATAGATGCACTTTTTGAATTCAAAATAATATTTATGTCTTTTGTTGTTGTACATCCAAAATTATCATTTTATGATAGAAAGGACGAAAGTGTTAAGTCTTCTTTCACACTTCACAGGTTGTTCAGTTCTTTCTGTCACACGTGTCATCTTCTGTAAATCTGAAGGCCAAGTTTATGCACTGTAATTATGAGCAAGCAAATCAAGATTCTTTTGAAAAGATGGCTTGCTTGTTGCTCTTCTCTATGATAAAATGGCTTGCATAATTCATGATGACAAGGAGGTCTTAATAAGCGGGAAGAAAAGCTCTATGCAAATGATGTTTTTGAAAACACAATAAAGAAAGTACAATTACAAGTTGTATCAAATAATGATTCATATCTGTCCCTGTTCTACTCCCAAAGTAATAAGATGAGCAGAACAAGTCAACAGAAATGATTCATAATGCACAATCTATGTGTACAGTCTGCTGGTTCTAAACAGTGTGAAGAGTCACACTAGATTGTCTGCTAGGAAAGAAAAATTATTTTTATTTTAAAAGTTGCCTTTATGAGAACCTTCACATGATACCACCACAGTATGTTTCACCATTTAATCCTGGCAGCAACAAGGCAAAATTCTGTCATTTTGTAGTAGGAGGTACATTGTTTTTAATGTTGTTGTCTTGAATTGTTCTGAAAGTGGTCTGCGGGGTGTTTTTTGGTGTATTAGGTACTGACTCATGATAGAAATTCGGTAGTCGAATATCGTATCGAAATCCTTTCCCTAGGCTCACTCTGTCATTCAATGCGTAGAGTTTATCAGCAATATCATTTCCAATCAGGACTGAAAACAGACGTGAGATGAATCGGTGTTTTGCAAAGAGTAAATACAATTTTTTCCTCCTCCAGGCCACATAATGACAGTCTGTTTCAGCAGTAAGGGTCACCTGAAAGACATGTTCCCGAGGGTGGGGAAAGGGAAAAAGAGAAAACAAGTTGGTATTTTTATCATTATGATTGCTTAAAAAAACACCCCAAAACAAAAACAAAACCCTTCCTTTTCTCTTACCCTACCCTTTTAAATCAAAATTACAAAATGGTTTTGTGACGATCCTTAGCTGGCAATCAGTACTCCTCACACGAAACACGTTGGAATCGAAAGGAATCTTTATTACAGGTTTCTTCCTGACTTTCATTGTAACTCTTCTCCTTTTACTAGCATTTTCTTACTCTGATTCAAGTATATGTCTCTTACTGGATAAGTCATCCAAGTGTAGAAGCTATCTATCTGTATTGTATTTCTTTCAAAGACAAGATTATCCAGAGGAGGCATATCCTTAATTTTGGCATTCTGATAAAAGAACAGTAGTTCTGGTAAACACAGAATTCATGCTGGATTTTACAGACATTTGGATTTAATGGACACCCCTTCCCATCAAATGATGCATTAAAATGAGGTTTTACTATGTTTGCTCTACTTATATGCTACCAGAGGGTAAGTTTCTGGCATAAGGAGCTAAACATCCAAAACATGAAAACAAAAGAGAAAGGGGAAGGAAATGCAAGAAAGAAAGAAAGAAAGAAAGAAAGAAAGAAAGAAAGAAAGAAAGAAAGAAAGAAAGAAAGAAAGAAAGAAAGAAAGAAAGAAAGAAAGAAAGAAAGATGGATGCAATTTTTCCAGTTTCATGTACATATATTTAGTTACTTGGTCAATCACTACAGAAATCTCCTGTGATCATATACCAAAATTTGGCAGCAAAATGCTGGAAAAAAAGTTCATCATTAGATTTTTATTCTGTGCTTTGGGTATTTTCATGGGTAAATGTTTTAACTTTTCCTTGGCTCCTTTTACCTTTGCCTCATGTCCAATAACAAGGGCTACCCGTAGTCAGTGGACATTTCCCATCCTCTGCAGAATGGCATGGAACTGAGGCCATGTGCTTCACAGACCAGGTAGCTTCTGAGTCTGCATCTAAAGGAACATTCTCAGGAAGCTTTTCTGGAAGGCAGATTGAAGCATATGGTGCAACAAAGGGCAGATGGAGCCTTTCTCCCTTTCTTAAGCAGCAAAAACGAGTATCTGATTCACCCATGTGAAAGGCTAATTTTCATATAGATCTTTCTAGTTACTGTATATACTGCTTCCTTCACCATATCAAGAAAAAATATACACAAATGAAAATTAAACACAATTTATTTTAAAAACTCAGCAATTAAGCTTATAAAAACTGTAACCGTTTTAATCCCCCTGAAGGATGTCTGTATGCAAGTACACATATGTGCTTATGAGAAAATATATTCAAACTCACCCAGAGAAAACCTAGGCGAATATACTGAAGTTTAAAACATTACCACAGTTACCATCTGGAGAAGAGGATTCCAAAGAGTAGGTGCCACCCAAGAGAAGGCCCCCTTCCATGTAATTCCTGTATCACCGTCTATAGGTCATGGTACAACTGATAAGGTCTCCCCTGATAGTCTTAGCCTTCTCCCAAGATCACCATTAGGAATGGTGGTCTGCCAGCTAGCGTAATGACCACCTCGGATGGCTTCATACACCTGTTAAATGGCATTGGGACAAAGTACTACTGTTGCACCACAGATCATAGCTGCGAGGGAAGAGAGGTATGATCTCTTGATTCCCATTTTGAATTTCTGGAAACATTCCTACAAATAGGAATGGAACCACTATAAAACAATGACCCCATACCCTCAACTCCTGGAGCTGATTCACCATTTTACAAACTTTTGAATTAGACACTCCTATTCAAACCAGAAAGCCAGATTGGTATAGTGGTTAAGGCACCCGGCTAGAAACTGTGAGTTCTACTGCTGCTTTAGGCACAAAGCCAGCTGAGTGACCTTAAGCCAGTCACTCTCTCTCAGCCCTAGGAAGAAGGCAATGGGAAACCACTTCTGAAAAACCTTGCTAAGAAAACTGCAGGGACTTGTCCAGGAAGGCGCCAGAAGTCAACACTGACTCGAAGGTGCACACATACTGTACATATATAGAAATTCAAACCAGGAACTATCGGACATCTATACATTTCCCATCTCCTCTTGCAGTCTTATAAACTGAAATGTGACGTTCATCCCCACAATCTAAAGGATGCTATGTACGGGCTAGTGGGGGTGAGAAGAATATGTTCTATAGAAATTGCAAATCAATAAAGCCGGTTCCATTTATATCAGATTAGGAAATAGCATCTGAAGAATAAGTAAGGAGGAAAGCTTTCAAAACATTCCTTTTGGAATCAGAGATGTTTATAGCTTTCTCATCAAAACATTTAAATGGTCTTCCTCTAATCAGACAACCCTAATGCTGGACAACCTGATTTGCTGGCATTGCAAACCACTCTAGACTCTGGATGTTCCATCAACTCCAAAGTCATAGTTTTGTTTGCCAGCAGCAGCTGCTCGATTCAAGTGGCATGTAGGGAAGAAAATGTTGGGTGATGCATGAAAAAGACTACACAAAAAGTGTTTCTTTTTCAAAATTTCTGAACCTGTATTTTGCTTAAACTTTCACAAACTTTACTCCAGTGGCATTTTCTTTAATTACCTGGACTAAATACAGCATTTGGATCCTTCTTCAAAAAAGTGACATAAAGACAGGTTTTTAATCCTAAATTGGGCATTTCCTGGAGTCTCTGTGCTTCAGTTCTGGAAAAGCAGAATTTTATCTAATAGATTCACAAAATTTCCCTACCTGAAAAGTGCCATCTTCTGTGGGTCTTAGTGAATCCCATTCAGGTGAATCCAGAAACTGAAGAGGGAAAATATAATGCAGAAATTCCCCATCCACCGTCACTCTAACTCTAACAAAACAAATCAGTTTGTGTTAATAACTGCCAGCACAGGAAAATGAAAATAAAGCCTAGGTTTATGGACAGGTGTGAAGAATGTTTAAATTTTGCATAATTTATGCTCTGTCATTGGCATTAAAGAATGTCTTATATTGGAGGGTCATCATCTTTATGTCTACTATCCATATGTTTTTAGTAATAAACTACATACATTTATTAATAGATTTTCTGTCCATACTAGCAAAAACAATCATATGGAGAATGGCAATTGTTGATGCAAAAGCAGAAAATAATTCCAGGTCACATCTTTCTTAACATTCTTGAATCTCCTTGGCAATTCTCCAGTAAGTATTCAAGAAAGGCATAAACCCAGAGAAAAACAACAACAACAAAGGTCCAAAACAGAAATCCTGGCAAAAAAGGAAAAATAAGCAGGCTGTTTTCAAAGACATTCATTCTGCAAGATAAGCCTGGCTTGTAACTGCAGTGCCAGAAGGACAAGATACTGTAGATGGACAATGGAAACGGCTGGAAGCTGTCGAGGATTTTCTGTCTGAATGTGCTACATGGATTATAATATATCCATTATGTGCAATTCAAAGAATTTCTTAGAATAAGAAATGGGAGATTACAATAATTCAAATTCACATGGAATAATCTTATTAAGGGTTTTAGATATCATTCTAAATCTGGAGGTGACGGACTCAACCATTGGGGAGCTGGGGATGGTGACGGCCGACAGAAAGCTCTGGCGTGGACTGGTCCATGAAGTCACAAAGAGTCGGAAACGACTGAACGAATAAACAACAAAAGAGACCAGATACCTGTATGTTGAGAATAAATCAGGTTGCTACTGTTATACTTGTGGAGCTGCTAAACATTTCTGTCAGACTGACCACTATTGAAAACAAGTGGCTGGCTATATAGATTTTCTTTCAGAACTGAACCCAGACCCTGTTTGTTCATACACACAGGGCACTATCTGTAAAATGAAACTGATAAGCTTTACACAGGACTGAGTTCTACCTACTGAGCCATCAAACGCAAATCTATTTTAAAAATTAAGATCTATCTTAATTTAAAAATTAAGATAATGTTCACTTTCATTATAGGTTTCAATGTTCCATTATCCTAGGCATGGGCAGATTATAACCCTGCAGGATCTACGTCACAGCTTAATAGGTCCACCACTTTGATACAAAAAAAATGTGAAGTTGGGGGCTATCAGTTCGCTTTGAATATCAGAACTGAATTACGTGCGCTGTTCACCATCCCAAACTTTTTTATTTTATTTTAATGATGTATTTGGAAAGGTGAGGTTTTTTTTATCATTGCCATAGTTAAGCAGTTCTGAATCAGAAAACCTTGCAGATGTATTTCAGATCATCCAATACTCTATTGGTCTATCTTCTATACTACTTTGTGTTTTTATGAACAAATTAAAAACAAAAAGATTGCTTGAAAATACTTCAATACTCAGCAATGACAAAGATTTTCCCCATTTCTGATTTTGGTACAAGACAAGGTGACAAGAAACTCAGCTTCTATATTCAACCTGCAGTTTCTCCAACGTTACAGAACAGGGATGGAAGAAAGAAGTGAAATTGGAATAAATGAAATGTTGTTGTAATAACTGATTTGAGAATGTGGCACTCTTTAATGAAAAATGGGACATTAAAATGAATTCAGCCTTCACATGAAACATACTGAATATGTTCCAAGGATAAGTGCAGGTCTCAAAGTGCCAGGTATAAGAAACTGTCGAGAAATCCAATTTTTTTGTGTTCATAATTATGCAAATTAAACAAATGCTGTTACACAACACAAAACATAGCAGAAATAGGGGTTGGGGGCCAGATACAATAATTATAAAAAGGATCAGCCATGGAAAAATGAAAAATACTGAATATACAATATTCTAAGTACTAGGAAACCTATCCAGACTTTCATCTTTCAGTTTTCTATGTTTTCAGTATTCTTAAGCTTTTCCAATGCTAAAGGAAAAAGTAGTTTTTCTCAAGAAGATAAATCCTGCCACAGTGAATGCTTTCTCACACATCCATGGCCTGTTATTGTTTTAGGCTACTATGTCTTTGACCTAGGAATGTTTTTTACACTTAGGATTAAAGTGTCAAAATACTGAACCTACTGTGTTCAGTTTAAACAGGTTCAAAAAATGCAAAGGAGGCCAAAGATTTGGTATTCTTGGACTTTTTGTTTTTAAAGGTAGAAGCACAGATAAACATGATACAAACCTTCCTGACAAAAGTAAGGAGAGCTTGTCAATGGGAGTTTTGCCTTGCATTGCATAACAATGTTCATTCTCTAATGTAATAACTTCTCCATCACAGCAGAGGACAATTTTTCTAAAAACGGTCAAGGAGATCCCCAGGGGCTGGAACAAAGCACTGTAAAGCTCCTGAAATTCTTTGTCAAAAGCAACACTCCGCACTTGGTAGGCTACATAAATAAACTGTATGAAGCAGATCACAAACAGGATAAAATTCCATGAGAAAAGGTCAGCTGCACAGACGTCCAGCCATGACCACACCGATGAGCAGAGAAAACCCAGCCCCAGCAGAAAGAAAATATAAAGCAGGCCAAAAAAGCCACTTCCGCCCATAAAGCCGACCACAAACAAAATGTTAGCTAAGTGATAGATTGATCCTTCTGTTTCTGACTTCCAGTTCATGCAGATCGGGTGTGCAATTATCAAGCTGTCCCAAAAGCTTGAGTTGTCTCCCATGGCTGCAATATTAGATTAATCACTGTCTCTGTAGTTAGGGTATCACATTGTCTGTCCTGAAGAGCTGCTATGGCAAACATTCAGCCACTAGGATAATTGACTCTTTAGAAATCCATACTCTTCCACATTGATTCTCATGACTTCCATATCTTGTTTTATCTGCCTAGGAGAAAGAAAGAGGAAGGTGAGAGAAGTACAAGACCATAAAGATGCAGGGGGAGACAATATCAGCAATGTATTAACGCTTGCTTAAAGTGAAAGGTTTAAATCCAGGTTGTTTAGTATTCACAGGTGTGCCTCTGTGCAGCATTCTACTCAGAACAATCCTGATAATGGAAAAAGGGGTGGAAACTTCCCCCCCCCCCGAAGTTCACCTCCTTCTAGAGCTACAGCACCATGTTCTCCACTATTCCAAAGGGTGACCAGCTATCTAGAACAGATTTTGAAGAGCACAGAAGATTGCAAGGAAAGGAGGTACTGACAAATACTGTGGCATTCCGCAAGAGAGATTCCTCCGTTAGATCAGGGCCTCATAGATACCAAAATAACACTTCCGTTCTAGGAGACAATTTGTAGATCTAACCCCCTATTTCCAAGAACTAAGCAGTTCAGAGTTTAATAGGCAATTTAATTTATATTCATATTATTATGGTTCCTGCGTCTAATATTTTCACAGTTCTGCCCTAAATATGATTACCCATAAGTAAGGCATGTCAAGCTGAATAACTCTTTCAAATAAACGGTCATAAAAGTGGAGCATAAATGTAAAAGTCTTTTCGAATGCAGTACTGTATCCAAATGACTTATGCAGATCATTGTTCTATAGATCTTTAAGGTTTTGGGCTTATATTCCTCTAATTGAATAGCAAAACAGTTTTTGAAACTGAGTAGAATTTCCAGCACAATTTGTGATATAGCAGTTTAGCATTCCAAATAAATACAAATGCTGTAATTATAAATAAATAATCTGCTGAGCAACTCATTTCTTGGATAAACCTAAAATAGCTTTTCCTGAATCTTAGCTTTATGTTATGTCTGGTGATCCCTGTATGCATTTTTTTAAAAATTGATGCATCAAATTTAGAGTGAACCACATGACATTTGCCATCATGTGCCATGCGGATCTTGCTTGCTGGTCAGGGGCAAGTTCTTTTTTTATATTTTATTTTATTTTCAAGATATATTTAAAATACGAAAAAGAAAAAAACTATAGAATAGATAGAAAACAGAACTAAAGAAAAATGAACAAACTATAAAGATGTGAATAGAAAGAGAGAAAGGAAAAAGCGACTTCCGACTATGTCCGATACAGATATACGATCAAATACAAATCTAATCTCTTACAATTAATTAACCTATCATAACATTATTTCTATTACAACAAATCATTCAATCTCTAAAACCCAGAATCAAAACATCATTTTTTTCAATTACAAGCAAATATTCCAAAAGTGGTTGGGTTAGGGGCAAGTTCAATACTAGATGTCTGAGTTCCTTCGAATTATTACAATAACAAAACAGAATTTTGAACTACAGGGAATACAGAGACCAGAAATGACAAAACAACAGAGCATGTTAGAACAGCCACTGAGATCTTTCTGGATGTTACCTTTATTTCTAACCCATCAAAATCAATATGTTATACAAAGAAGTGATCGATTTCTAACTTGCAGTGACAAGAACAGAATTAGAAAAGTCTGCAGGAAATGAAGCTAAAAGTTGGTGTGAGATTATTTGGCAAAGTGCTTACCAAAACATCTGATCAATCAGTAACCATCCTGTTAGTAAACATTTCTGAAATAATTTGGTTCCTTTTTATTATAGCCATAAATTAAACAAGGTAGAGAAAGCATGCAGAGCATGGCTTCTAGAATTCTTTCCAACCCCATAATCGCAGTGCTACTCTGGATCATGTGATCAGAAGGAAGAGCGGGTAGAATGGAGTGGGTAGCAACAATCCAAGCCATTGCCCACTGTCTCTCCCACTGGGATGAATTGGGTTTTTTTAAAAATGTTTTTCTCCAGAGGTCCTAGAATGTTTTTCTCCTAGCTCCTAAAATCTGACCCATTTTAAAACTCATTTTTCATTTGTTGGCTTCTGCCATACCAAATTTGGTCTTGTTCTGCCAGGTTTTTGGAGTATTATCCTGCTGATAGACAGATTCTTTTGAGTTCTTTACATAATTTTTTTCTGATGTTACATTGGAAAGAATAAAAAGAAGCCAGCTTTCCATTTTGTTAGCTCAGGCACCTTTCTGGATAGATTCTTTACCTAGTTAAGGGCAGAATTATGCATTGGTGAGGCTCTGATAATCAGGTTCTGAATCACATTGACAACAGAAGTAGACTAGAAGAACTCAGCTTCATTTTCATTGAATGCTAATCATTCTTGAATTCTTATGTATAGTAGCGTATTGTTATATGATAATAAAATGTAAAATAATAAAATACATATATACTGAAAAAGTTTTTTAAAAAATTAAACTAGCATTTAAAACTTCTCTCTTACATAAACGAAATAAAATCAGCTAGGACAAATTTCTCCAAGGCAACTTTCAGGTCAAAACAATAATAGACTACTACATGGCACTGCAAATGAACAACCCCCCCCCCAACATGAAATGTTCATCTGATTCTTTTCAAATGTATTTCCTAGATGTAATTGTTGAATTGTCAGGTTTTACACTTACACTGTGAAAAATGCAACAACCCACTAGCTTATCATTGTATCTCAATTCTGACAATAAAATAGCTGTATGCAAAGTGACACAAGACACAGTAGGGAAGAAAATTTCCAATTTGCTTGTGGAATAATTACCATTTTAAACCCCCCAGAATCAGAGCAGATTTGTATGTCAATTCTTTTTTGCATTTAAAAAAAATTCTAGTTAGTGCATTTCATGGATACCCCATGAGGCTTATTTTCTGACAGCCACTCATGCCAATACTTGCTAACCAAATGCTGAGAGGTTTCAGCACTTCAGAGGTGTTATCACCGGAGTGCACAGAAACAGGAATTCAAAGAACATGGAAAATGTCAATTTCACATTTCTCAGGTGATATGTTCAAATTCTATTATTGGTTTCTCAAAGCAATAGTTAAGAGCAGGAATTGAGAAAGTATTAGTATCCCCATGCAGTGTAAATCCCTGTACAATGAAGAATTTAACTGTAGTCCCATCTGATTGTAAATTTCAGTACAATTGACAAAATGTGTTAGCAGTGTAGCTTTTTAAAAATACTTATTTCTGTTTATTTTTATTCTTAATATTCCTTGACAAAGGATCTTTATGTGAACCACATCATGAATAAAACCTGTCTCTTGGCCATATCAGCAGCTGTTTTGTTTTTCTTTTAGTAAATAATGACACAGAAACAATTAGAAATGCTGTACCAAATTGAAAAATATTAAATAATATTTAATAAACACACAGAATAAAAAGTACATTTTTAAAGGCAGAATATGAAAAGGAAAGCTATCAAAAAAAATTAGATTACCCAATAAGATATTATAAAACATACATAACAAAAATGTACCCAATCATCCCTTAGGAGACGGACAGGCAACCTGTAATCCTCAAGTCCTCTTTCATAGCACTCAGAACCCCCTCTGACCATGATTACTGAAAAATGATGCTATGTTTTCCTGACATTTTGAGGTGGGCAATAAATAAAAAATATAAGATCTAAAATAGGCAGATTAGGTTTAAAAACAAAGATGAACCTCAAACTCCCCCCCCAAAAGAAACATCCCACCCCACCCATGTAATATGGCCCAACTTACACTGAGGACCATAACTTCCCAAAGTACTGTATATTAAGTATGGCCCTTGACTACGAAAAAGTTCCTACCTCTGCCTTAGAATAAGTAGTACAAGTGGAGTTCCTACTGTAGCACCATTAACCGGAGGGTTACATCCCCATGTCACAGCCCTGTCATGTCATGTCAAGGAACCCACAGAAGCAGTGGATATACTCTCTCTCAAACTCTCTCTCTCTCTCTCTCTCTCTCTCTCTCTCTCTCTCTCTCTCGTTCTAAGGAAACCCAACTCTTTGACAACTCTGGATGGTGTACATAGTTAAAAACAGAGATAACATCAAACACAACAGAAAAGGGAGATCATCTTGGTAGAACAATATCCACTAAAGACATGTAAGATCCTTCACACCATAACCTGGAGAAAGGCATGGTTAAAAGAGAGGCCATTAGAATGTCTGAGGGAATGCTGTTCCAGAGGGCAGGCACAACAGAGAAGGCACATATCCTGGGTCCAATCTGATGTCATTATGGACTTGGACTGTCTCGTCTTACAGGATACGGAGAAACAGCAGGAAAAAGATGGTCCTTCAAATAGCTAGGCCCCATGCTACCAGTGGAGCTTGCATAGCAGAGATGCTATGTGGGGGTACTATGGTACACCCATAACTGCTTGTGCTACTGCATTCTGGACCAGCTGAAGCTTCCAAGGTGTCTTCAAAGGCAGTTCTATGTAAAGCACATTGCTGTAGTCCACATATGAGGTGACCAAGCCATAAGTGAGAGCTGTCCTGTTTGTGTCATTACAAGACATCTGGTCAGCCATTGTAGGAAAGATATGATGGTCCTGATTGGACTCTGGTCTGATCCAGAATAACTTTTATTTGTACTTAAATTCTCATTCACAGCTTCTTAATCTTCCTTTGCCTCATATCATGTTTTTTGCGTGTGATGCAGTGGTTAGAATGGTAAACTAAGAACAAAGAGGCCCAGGTTTAGCCTTTGGTCAGTCTTGGGAAGAAACTGCAACCATTAAATCAAAACCTATTATACCCAATGTTATGAAAATAAATTGAGGTGTATTAAGCTAGTGGAAATAGAATAATTTATATGGTAATCAGTACTGGAAATGTAGGTGAAATTAATTTTCAATGGGTATTTAAAGATAAGCAGAGCAGCTGACACAGACTCTATTGTTACCTCTAAATTTAGGGAGATCTCCAAGTAGCTCCTTTTTGTTAAAGAGATGTTCCATGGGTTATGGAAGACTTACATAAACTTGACTTTCCCAAATGTTTCCATAAGCCACATAAAAAAATTTGCATTAAGCACACAATGCAAAGAAATAAAGTGCATGGATGAATACTTTGAAGTGAACATGTAAAAGGGGCAGCATTTCCCACAGATCAGATGCTTTCCCCTCTTACTCATGTTTTGCCATAGATACTGTGCAGATATCTGCTGCATTATCTCATAATTTTCAGTGTTATTTTACTCTTAATTTTATTCCAATTAGGTGGGTAGTTGTTCCAATTCCAACTTCTGCAAAAATCAGATTATTCAAAGTTTTCTAGAATGGAACAGTTGTTTAAATTGCAAAGTTCTTTCTTGTGAGCAAGTGGAACAAAAATATCTACTTAGGGAATTATAAGTATTTTATGTCTCCTGGTCAGTCTGTAATACCTACTGTAAACATTTTACTTAACAGTTTTCTTTTTAGAGACTTTGCTGTGTCTAGAAAGATTCCATCATGAAGCACTAATCTAGAAAAGTTAAACTGGTATCCCAATCTATTAGCAGAACTTAATGTGAAAAAGGACAATACAAGATTGTAAAATAAAAATAATCTGGATATAAAATAGACTACTTAATATGTTACTTACTAGCATTTTGGAGGTCAAACTAGGCCCTTTGAGGAGAAATACAGTATAATGTTCCTTAATACTAAAAGGAAGTATTTAAAAGGCAGATTAGGAGGTGGAATGGGGTTGTTTAACCCTACTAGCAGATGGGAAAGGATGAAAATCCACATTATGAAGTGTCTTCTCACCCAATCTGGATTCTAATGCTAGACTGAGCTCTGAATAAAGGAAAGAACAACATTTGGGACAGCATTTGAAAGAGAGAACAGTAAGTCATGTTTAGCCATGTTCATTCCAACAGGCCTGTTCAAACCCTGAACTTACTTTAGCAACTCTGGGATTTGGCCTTCACATTTACCAAGTTAATGTATAATTTTAATCTTTATCATTTATTAAATCCCTACCTTGCCTCTCTTCTTGCAGAGCATACAAGGCAGTTAACAATCAGTTAACTCTCTCTTCATACATACATAAGGTTCCCCCCCCCCATTTGTGCAGTTGTGTCCGACTCTAGGGGCCGGTGCTCATCTCCGTTTCTTAGCCAAAGAGCCAGCACTGTCCGAAGATGCTTCCGCGGTCACGTGGCCAGCATGAGGCGCACGGAACGCTGTTACCTACCCACCGAAGTGGCACCTATTTATCTACTTGCATTTGCATGCTTTCGAATTGCTAGGTTGGCAAGAGCTGGGACGAGTGTGGGAGCTCACTTCGCGGGGCTAGCAGTATCTCATCGATACTAACAACAGTTACAGGACTAGCATCTTACTAGATACTTACATCCCACTCCTAACAGTTGGCCAAACGTATTAGAGTGGGCTGAGAGTCAGACATTCAGGGCGTCCCCTGCTAACTAAACAGGCCTGTTCCAACAGGCCTGTTCAAACCCTGAACTTACTTTAGCAACTCTGGGATTTGGCCTTCACATTTACCAAGTTAATGTATAATTTTAATCTTTATCATTTATTAAATCCCTACCTTGCCTCTCTTCTTGCAGAGCATACAAGGCAGTTAACAATCAGTTAACTCTCTCTTCATACATACATAAGGTTCCCCCCCCCCATTTGTGCAGTTGTGTCCGACTCTAGGGGCCGGTGCTCATCTCCGTTTCTTAGCCAAAGAGCCAGCACTGTCCGAAGATGCTTCCGCGGTCACGTGGCCAGCATGAGGCGCACGGAACGCTGTTACCTACCCACCGAAGTGGCACCTATTTATCTACTTGCATTTGCATGCTTTCGAATTGCTAGGTTGGCAAGAGCTGGGACGAGTGTGGGAGCTCACTTCGCGGGGCTAGGGATTCGAACCTCCGAACTTGCGTTCTTCCGATCAACAAGCCTGGCGTCTTACCCGCTGAGCCACCACACCCCTTATACATACATACATACATACATACACACACACACACACACACACACACACACATACATACACATGCACAAATGCAAACCTGTAAAACAAACTAAAATTATTAGTGAAAGTCACAGGAGATGATGGCACCTAGGTGACCTCAGCTAATCTCAGAAAAACTAAGCAGGGTCATAACTGGTTAATACTTGGGTAGGGAGCATCAGGACGTCCCAGGGGAGTTGAAAATGATATTCAAGAAGCAGGCAATGGCAAACTACTTGGCTTTGTTAACTAAAGCCACCAGGAGCATAATTTGACTTGAGAGAGTCTTTCCATTTTTCCTTTACAACTCAAAGTGTCTGGTGGAAGAGGAAAGAGGAGGGCTAAAGAGAAATCCCATGGAGTATGTTCCATAATTTAGGAGAAGGAGGACCTGACTATCTGAGAGACTGCTTAAAGTGCTTTCAGCTTCAAAAGTTAAAACCAACACTTTGAATTGTCTTCATAAAGCAACTTGAAAACCAGTGTAAAACTTTCAACTTAATGTGATTTTGGTACCATGTGTCATTATTTAGCAGCTTATTTGCCCATTTTGCACCCCCTGAAGCTCTTGGGCACTTCCTCCAAAGCATGCCATTGCGGGTGGGTGGGTGGCAGGGGAGGATTTTGTCATAAAATCCACTTTAATGAGTACAACTTACTCCATGTAAAGTTCAATAATAGTTCTTTTATTCTTGTGTTATTCGGACAGAAAGCAAAGCAAGTATTTACAATTAGGAAATAATAAATGGATAAAATTACAAGATCTTCTAAAAATTATAATAATACATTAGGTTAACCATCAACTTAATATAAATAATTATGCCTCACTAGGCTATCCAAGTTGCTATTTGCATTCACCTTTTCAGCTTTCTTAACAGTATCTCATCGATACTAACAACAGTTACAGGACTAGCATCTTACTAGATACTTACATCCCACTCCTAACAGTTGGCCAAACGTATTAGAGTGGGCTGAGAGTCAGACATTCAGGGCGTCCCCTGCTCCCGTTGGAGAGTCTCGCACCTCTCGAGTTTCAATTGCAGGTCATCCTTTTTATAGCTGAATATGTTCACGTCACAGTCAGTGTCAAAACTGTATATAATTTTTCTCCCAACAAAAACAAGGTAGATAAGCCAATATTTTTTACAACTTTTGAGTAACTTGGTACATTAAAGCAGTTCACCCCTAGGGATTTACATAATCTGAAGGATTTCTGATTGCTCTTGATGACTTTCTTTTGGTAAATTGAGTTTCAATTGCAGGTCATCCTTTTTATAGCTGAATATGTTCAAGTCACAGTCAGTGTCAAAACTGTATACGTCACAGCCAGTTGAGCGTTAGTTCTGACCTTGCATCCCTTGTTCAGTACGTTCTCCTTACACCCACTATCTGTGCCAACTGTTATCCGTTGTTGATAACACACATTCCTCATTTCATGCATACCAGCAATTTGAACACCCCAGTGAGTTCATAAACAGTTTATGGTTCTATTAAAACTATGATTTTATATATATTTATATTCATATGAACTGAACAATAAAACTTAATATATAATCAATATATTACAATTTCAACAGTTTCCAGAAATAAATTCTCCAAATCAGATGTGACTAGGGATGCATGAGGCCTATTTGGAGCTGGATCCATTCAGGCAGCTGAACCCTGCTTTCTCAAAATGGCATGTTACAGACAGAAATGAACCATCCAGGGTTCTACCATAGATTCATTCCCAGATCACTGAATTTTGCACCTTCCTAATGGCTGACTACACAGAGTTTCTGAGATCAGCCAAAATTGGCTACTGCTGCCACCTTCTGAAGCAAGGCTGGTTTACATGGTCTTGCTATGCACCTGTTATAAGAAGGAACAGCAATGGAAATAACGTAATTTACAGGGCTTTTGTGTGTGTTTGTGTGTGCCTTCAAGTCAGTGTTGACTCCTGGTGATTGCCTGGACAAGTCCTTGCAGTTTTCTTGGCAAGATTTGGGAAATGGCTTGCCAGTGCCTTCTTCCTAGGGCTGAGAGAAAGTGCCTGGCCGAAGGTCACCCAGCTGGCTTTGTGCCTCACGGTCTCCCAGTTTCTAGCCTGGTGCCTTAACCACTACACCAAACTGGCTCTCACAGGGCTTACAGGTTCTCCCATATGATCCATTGGCAAATTTTGCACATCTTTATCGGCTATGGTTAAGTGCTTGGATGGAGATCCACCTGGGAATTCCAGGGCTATTGGACAGATTAGGAAATGAAAAAAGCATCCCAGCAGGCAATGGTAAACCACTTCCATAATACTGCCAAGAAAACTGCATGGATGCAAACACAAGGCATCAAGCCCAACTTGAAGGCATGTTTAATTTGTAACCATTTCCCCTCAATATGGTGCCTTCAAAAATGTTAGGACCTCAACGCTCAGCATTTCTGGCCAACATGCCACTGCAATGTGCTTGGAATGAAATTACTGTTCTTAGTAATCTTTGTTATGCTAGTGTTGCTAACATTATTATTTTTGTTAATGCATTTAATTCCTTGCATACCAGTTCCCTGAAACTAACAGCATGAAAATGGCAAAAATCAAGGAGCCCTTTCAACAAAATTTTAATATGATTTTATATCAAATTACCAGAAATCTGCATCAATTGTTGTGCCCCTCATCATTCCATAGTGAAGATTTACCAAAAGAAAGTCATCAAGAGCAATCAGAAATCCTTCAGATTATGTAAATCCCTAGGGGTGAACTGCTTTAATGTAACAAGTTACTCAAAACTTGTAAAAAATATTGGCTTATCTGCCTTGTTTTTGTTGGGAGAAAAATTATACTGATCATAGGATTTTCAGACATGTCTGAACTGCATAATCACCATAAAGTACCTAAAGTAATTGAAGCAGGACTAGTAAGCTAAAAATCTTGTGATGCTTCAATCAAAACCAAAATCTAAATACAGCTCTGTTCAGTACAGCAAGATTTTCCATTGCTTTCTTTCTTCTTATTCTCTTGCATTTGCCTCACATGTACTCAGAAAAGAAAATGCAGTGTTAAATGACTTGAACTATCCTTTTTTTTTCAATTACCTCTGTTTTTTTTAAAAAAATAAAAATTTAATGGCATAATATTTTTATGCACTTTTACACTGCTTTGGTATAGTTTTAGACCTGTAAAAATATTACATGAGTATGTAATTGGTTTGGATGGCATTGTTATAAAAAAGTGCTATTTCGTTCATTTGTTCTGAAAAATTATCTTAAACCCAGAATGAAAAATTTCAATGAAATGTTTATAGCTTAAGTAGTACAAGAATGGACCTAATAGTTACTCTTTTAAGTTGGTGCTAAGGTATATTAATTACCAGTTCTTGAAATCTGCAAGTTCAATACAGTTTGCAAAACAACATGACAGTCCCTAACGATTTCCAAAGCAAGGTTCTAGGGCTGTTTTGTCGTCTATATATTTTAACATAAAAATTAAAGCATGAGAATACATGTCAATTATCAGACTCAACAGGCTTAAATGTTCAAGTTAAATGCTGAAAAAACTGGTGGTTTTCAAATAAATTAATAGTTTTCAGATTTCTGTTACTGAGTTCAGTGAGATTCTTCCAAGGAAGTGTACATAGCCGAATGTTGAAAGTCTTCAGTATAATAGCTAAAATGCGTAAGATGTTGTCGCAAACCTTATTTACATATGCTAAGTAAGATTCATTAGCTAAGCATGCTTGCTTAATGCATTTGGTGCCAGGTGGTTAGTAGCAACTAGGCTGGGCAAAGGGGCTGAAAGAAGTGCTTTGCAAAGAATATTAGCACTTTGGAAGAATCACACAGCCACTCTGCAGGCTATTTAAATGTGCATATGCATGAAGTAGAGCCACTGTTACTTGTGTGTGCATCCCCAAATAATCAAGATCAGCCTTCAAAGCAATATCAGCCTTCCAGAGATCACAGCTGCTTCAAGGAGAGATGCTCTGCTTGTCCGAGCACACTTGAAAGCATTTCTTTCTAATGTTTTGCAATGTCCTATTAGCACTAATTTCTCTGGACTTAAAGGAATGAAGAAAACATCCTTTTAGAAGTATGCAGTATCTGGAACTGAAGCAGTAAAGGTGCTGCTTTGTCACTGAATGTTATTAGAGGTTCATACTGGTCCTACTGATATATAAAACTGAGTGAGCAAATAACATAATTTAATGCTTGTTTATGTCATAAAGAAAATGAACCAGCATGTGTGTGTGCACACTAGATTTAGTAACTGGTTGCACCACCTTTAGCTGCAACAAATGTAATCAATACCTGTGTAGGAATTTTGGCCCATTCATCAACAGCAAACTTCTTCAGGTCAGCAACACTGAGGGTTTTCTAAGGTAGTTCTTTGTACTGGTCAGTGACTGTAATAAACCAGAATGAATGAATAAGGTAGTTCTAAGAAGTCCTGTCGTAACATATCTATAGCTCTAAATCTAGACTTTGACTTGGCTGTTTCAAAAGATTGTACAGGTAGTCCTTGTTTAGTGACCACAATTGGGACCAGCAACTCAGTCGTTAAGTGAAACGATCGCTAAGCGATACGTGACTGTGCTTATGATCTTACTTCCGCTTTCCTTTGCTTTACAGACCTGTGAAGGTCATAAATGCGAGGTTAAGGCACAGGCTAGAATCCAGGAGACTGTGAGTTCTAGTCCAACCTTAGGCACAAAAGCCGGCTGGGTGACTTTGGGCCAGCCACTCTCTCTTAGCCCAACCCACCTCACAGGGTTATTGTTGCGGGAAAAATAGGAGGAGGAAGGAGTATTAGGTATGTTCCCCACTTGAGTTATTTATAAAAATAATAAAGGTGGGATAGAAAAAAATCTAAAAAAAATTACTTTTTCATCACTGTCATAACTGCAAACTGTCGCTAAACGAGGTGGTCACTAAATGAGGACTGCCTGTACATCTTCACCTTTCTCTTGTAGACTCACTCATACATTTGGGACCATCATCTTGCTATATGACCTGCTGGCATTCGGAGTTTGCTGGCTGTTTATATGTGGCAGCTTGTCTTACCAGCCTTGACTGGATATTGCTTTTTTAACTTAATTGCCTTTTGAGTAGGGTATTGGCTGGTAAGACAAGCTACCACATACTGTATAAACAGCCAGCAAAATTTACTCCCACATGCACTGATGATGTCACCTAGCCTGGTAATGAAATGTCTGCAAGGAGAGAAGCAAACTCAGAGAACACCATGAACCCAACAATTCAACCTTGAGCTACAGTACATATAGTCTCCACTATGGCAACCACTATGGCACTTCAGCTGACAGAGAGATAGCCTGATATTCTCCTGTAGTATTCTGACACAAAGCCAAATTTATGCTTCCTTCAATAATGGGAAGTTGTTCATGTCCTGAGGCAGGAAACCATTCCCAAATCATGACATTACCAGCTCCATGCTTGCAATTTGGTATGAGGTGGGGCAATCATCTTTTCACCCTGGGACATTGCCTGCCAGCTGACACGGTTAATGAAACAAATGAAAGAAACATCAGACTCCCTTTATATAACAGTGGGACCCACATGAAGCTCTAGTAAACATTCAGTGGCAAAATTATGCAAAAATTCAGAAAAACAAAAGGGAGGAAATACATTCTCAGACAACTGTACACATCCTCAAAACTAGGTGCTAGAGCAGAAGGGTTTCCTTGCAAGGACAATTAAATCTCTAAAGATGACAAAATTACCCTCCCCCCATCTCTCCAGCCTAGTGCTGGACCAAGGAGCCAGGTGAACTGTACTGGGTGAAATCAACTCCACCAAGTATCCCATCAAAATATCAACAATACATACCTCATAGGCCCTCTCATTTTTCATTAAATCATGGATAGAAACAGGCTTATTAAAGATTGACATGGTATTTAAAAGCGGAACCACAAGACTGGAAGATAACCGTCCCTCCAGTTTTTTTATGCAAGTTACCTCACACCCAATGAGCATATTGTTAAGAATTATGGGATTCCACATTTTAAACTGGTTCTGAAATTCAATACTTACAGGAATTATTGCACAGAATGAGTGATACAATGCTCAAAAGCACAGTTCATTTTGGAAAATACTGTCTCTAAGGGCAAATTAACTATTTTCTCACTTTGCCAACTTTGTTTCCCTCCTTCTTTAAACTGGGGGCCATCACAGTGATACCTCTGGAACTTGTTAAGAGAAAGGTAAATAAAGTACTGAAGTGTGGATTTTAGGCCAAACAGTACTAAACAGAAACTGTAAAGAAAAGCACATAGAAACAGACATATAATTTAGTGTAATTCAAAGACCAAGTTGTGATGCAATATCTCAAGCTTGAACATTTCTTATGAAATAAAATTAGGAAATGATTGGGTGCTAAGTTAACTCAAATATTAATAGACATATTGATGAATTTGAAATACTTTTCTCATACAAGGTAAAGATCCCCTCAGGTGAAGCGCACCCACTGATGACTGGTTTTCTTGGCAACAATACCTAAGAAGCTTGGCATTGCCTTTTCCTGGGATGGTGTTACCGTTTCCTAGTTAGCCGGGAGCTCTGGAATTTCCTGGTGGTCTCCCATCCAAGAACTAAACAGGTTCAATGTCGTTTAGCTTTTCAAGATTAGTCAAGGCCAGCTAACCTAAGTATATGTAATCACATCTTTTAGTAAACTAACAGATTAAAATTATGTTTATTAGCCAACCTGTCCATGAAAAAAAAAATAGCCACCAAGATTCATTTGCTTTTTCTGTGTTTCACGCCACAGTTCTCTTTCTCTCCTTGTACCACCAGCCTCTTTTTATCTCCCTCAACAGACGGAAGGAACCGAGCAGAGAAATTTTATACCACCCCACTTTCATTCCTGCTGTGGCAGAGGACCGGGGAATTTGATGCGCAGACTACTTCGAGCACTTTTTCAACTGGTGCGAAGGAAGAACGAAGCGGCGGAGCAGAGAAGATGGGCATGTCGTAACCGAGAGGCTGCAGAGCCCGTCGCCCTCTGCCTTCTGTCCCGGACCAAGTCTGTCCCCCGGACTCCCTCGCCGTGAAATACACAGCCCCGAGCATCGGTCGTCGGGGTCAGCATTGCAAAGTTTAGAAGGAGGGGGCGTTCAAAGACTCCAGCCTCGCGAGCCCTTTTTAAAAGCACGAGCTGAGCAGGGTCCCCAGAGAGAAATAAAAAAAAGGGGGGGGGGACCCGCAACATTGACAGCGCGCGCGCCCTGCGGCTCCGTCGTCCTCCCGCGCCCCCGCTGAAGTTAATTCTGCAGGACAGCCCCGAAAAGAAAGAAGAGCCACCTTTTCTTTTCCCGCTCCTCTTACCTTCGCCAGCCTTCCTTGCGCGAAGTTTGCCAGCCGAATACTGGGGAGGCGCTCTAGTTTCCCCACCGCCGCTCAGGCTAAGGCGCCGAAGCTTTTCCTAAAATAGGGAGCAAGCGAGCTGCGGGCGGCGTCAGCTCAGCTGCGGGGTCAACGGCGCGGCAGAGGCGGGGTGGAGAAGGGCGACCCCCAGCGCGCAGGCGCCCCCTAGCAACTCGGGCCGCCGTTGCCCTAAAGGCCGCGGGGTTGAAACTTGGGCGGATCTGAGCCGGGTCTGGGCGCTCGCAAAGCTGAGGGTGAGGAGTGGTCCCGAGGGAGAGCGAGCCCGCCGTTGAAACATTTGCCGCTTCAACTGCCCCAACTTTTAGGCGCAGAATATTTGCATGTGTGGCAAGTATGCATTGCAGCCGTACGGCCCCTTCGCTGCCTGTGCTGTCGCTCTTGCGCCCCCGAACTAAATTTTCTGGCGCAGCTGCTTCTGCCCGTTACTGTGGAAATGAAATGGCTGCAAACTCAGAGGAAGAGGTCGCGGCCGCTGGTGTTATGTGAACTGGGAAGGATCAGGGCTTCCCTTCGAGTCTTTCACTCGTGGCCTCGAAGGCTGCTTTCAGCTCCGGGTTCTGCTTTGGGAAGTATGTGAAAGATGAGGGGAGAGAATAACTTTGGGCATGTGCAGAATTTTATTTATTTTTATTTTTTATTTATTTTCTACCCCGCCTTTATTATTTTTATAAATAACTCAAGGCAGCGAACATACCTAATACTCCTTCCTCCTCCTATTTTCCCAACAACCACCCTGTGAGGTGAGTTGGGCTGAGAGGGAGTGACTGGCCCAAGGTCACCCAGCCGGCTTTCATGCCTAAGGTGGGACTAGAACTCACAGACTGCTGGTTTCTAGCCGGTTGCCTTAACCACTGTTGTATTTATTGCTGTTTTAGTTCCTAACCTTATTGCTCAGAGTCAGGCATGCTTGGAGCAGCATTATGAACCTAGTTAAATTAAATAAATATGTTTATTTGAGTATGCAAACATTTGTAATCAACACTCCGTTTTCCTTTTTCCAAAGTTAAAGAAACTTAGTAATTTGGATTTCCTATCATTATTGTTCTGTTAGAATTGAATGCTTGTCTTTTTCTTCCTTTTTCTCAAGTTCCCACTCATTTTAGACACATTTTAAGTAGGCACTTTTGTATTTTACTTTTGAAAAGCATTTCTACCTTACAAACAAACAAAATCCCTCTGCTGTTTGAACCCCCTGATGCTTTAGTTTCTTTGGAAATTCAGTTTTGGAGACAGCTGAATGATTGTCAGTTTCCATTTAGAATCAAAATATTCTAAGTTAAGACAACTGTGTGGAAGGTAGGCAGTTGCTTATCGGCTTCTGCATCATCCTTTGTGGTGATAACTTTTAATCCTTGAAAAATATACAGAACAGGCACCAGTGCTTGACTGTTAGGTCTCTTCAGATCTTTAACAAAGACATTTTGAAAAAGCTTTCAGTTTGTACTGTCAGCACTAAGGAAATAATTCATTTTAAAACCATTTTGAAGTGGCCACAGAAGAGGACTTCAGAGATTGTAGCATATTAGCATGCTTTAAACAGAAGAAAAGGCTCTGCTGGATAAGATCAAAAGGAATACCTAGCCCAGCATCTTATTTCCCATAAGCTGGGTTTTGTTAGTTTGTGTTGTAAGAACCCAACCTGTATGTTAATTCACTCTAGCATGCAAACCCAGTCAATTGAATTGAATAAAGCATTGTTAACTGTGGGTAAGCCTGTTGTGTGAATGAAGCACACTGGCCAACCAGAAGCCTTTGGAAAACCTGCAGGCAGCACATGAAGGCAACAGCCTTTTTCCCCGTTATTCTGCAGCATCTGCCACATAGAGGGAAACTCACGTTGTAGGAAAAAGAACTTTCTTTGTCTACCTGGATTTCTTTCAATTAGTTTCACTGAACAATACAGAGTTCTAGAATTATTAGAGAGAAAAGATCCCCCCTATCCATTGTTCCCAAAGTCGGTGCAATTTTCTAAACTTCTCCCATGGATCATTTAAAAACATTCCATAAACAAGAAACCTTCAAATATTTTAGCTCATCGTCTTAAAGGGGGATTCCAGTCCATCATCCTGGTTTTGGTTTTCTGTTTTCTATCCTTTTGAGATGTAGGGGCCCCACAGTACTGCAAGTATGGTTTGACCCTAGTTTTGCAAACCCCTTAAGCTGTAAATCAGGGCTTTCCAAACTTTTCCTGTTGGTGACACACCAACGGCGGTGTGCGAAAACCCGGAGGCGCCGTGGCGGGCAAAAACGCGGAAGCACTGCTGCGGCGCTTCCGGTTTTCACGTGCATCAGCGGCGCTTCCGGGTTTTTGTGCATTGCAGTGGCGGCAGCGGTGTCCTGGTGTGCTGCGTGAAAACCCAGAAGTGCTGATGGCCTGCCGCCGCCACGGTGACAGCGCGCCATCAGCGCTTCCGGGGTTTCACGTGACACACCTGGGCCCCGCAGGTGACACAGTACTGTGTCGCGACACAGAGTTTGGAAAGCTATGCTGTAAATAATCTTAGGAATGAAACAGAGTCAAGAGCATATTTTGAATGAATGAATGAATGAATGAATGAATGAATGCATGCATGCATGCATGCATGAATGAATCTTTTTCACTGAAATAATACATTTAATTTTTAAAAAAGGTTTCAACTCCAGTCTGCTTGATTCAGTACTTCAGAAGTTGTCTTTCAGTATAAATGTAAAATGCAGTTAATACACAGGTTCCCCCATTGGTGCTTTCTTGATGCCTTAGAGAGGCTGTGCTAACTGGTGATTCTGGAAAGCTGCTGTATTCTGTGTTTCTTTATTCACGTGGAAGTTTTCTTCTGCATATCCTCAGCTTCATGCCATGGTATTATTAAAAGCCTTTCACCGGCATCCAGTTGCACAGAAAGCAGTAAGTAGGTGAGTCAGAGATTCATTGTTGAGAACTGGAATTGTAGCATCTATTTATGCACTATTGCTACAAATGTTGATTACATCCACCATTGTTCCAGCACACATACCCATTTCAACTGATGCCCCAAATTTGTTTGGAAACAAAACCAGAGGTAGCAGTGCCATTGTTACATTTAATTTAATGATGTGAAAATAGGAACACAACCCATTTAAGAGCCAACTAGGTTTGTTATGTTGCTAATGAAAGATACAATTGATTAACATCAAACAATGAATGGCTTTGAAGTTGCTTTCTAATGAATCACTTTTAGACAAAGAGCTATTATGTTTCTGATTAATTTTCTGCTTTGCTTTCTTTCTGAGAGACAAGATAAAAATGTTTTGTTGGAAGAACCCAACAGACAGTCTTATTGAGTTATGTTATAATGAAGTAGCCCATGCTGTAGTGTTGGGAAATATTGACAATATCTACAATTCAAACATTCTGACTCAAAATTGGGCAGAGAGCTGGGCTATGTACAAATGGCTATTTTGGTAACTTATATGCAACACACTCCATGGTGCAAATCCAAGGGTTAATGTGCCAGAGACCAGCCCTTTTGTTCAATTTCACGATGGCTAGAAGATACGAAGAACAGTTGAAAATACCTTGAAACATTTTATATCAACAGAGACTACAAAATCTCCACATTCAAGGAATGATAAGAAAAAGAAAAGACCATATGTTAGTGATGGAGCACACCCGAATGCAGAAATTCTCAGCATGGTCTCTACTATTCTGAGTTTAAATGATTAGATGGTATTCAGGTGCTTATGAAATTCTGCAGAATCATGAAAGCAGATTCCCTTGTTCCATCCTATGCTCACAACAGAGATGATATATTTGGGGAAAAATAAGCCTTTGCATTTCTTCTGAATCGAACAGTTTAGATTAGGAAAGCTTCCTAGGAATACTGAGGACTTGAATCTCATTAATTGAATTTTTCTGTATGGAGAAGATTCATTGCAAGGACATGAACTAGATAGCCAGATGTATGCCTTTGCTTTGTTCATTACATGGAAACAATTGGTGTGTATCCGCATTTAGAGCACTTAAAACAAAATAAGGTTGGGAGTTTTTTTAATAATAATCTGCGTTTACTGCAAGATCTCTATTCCTATGCTTATTTAAACTCATATGCACGCACAGATAGATGCAGGAACTCTTGTTAAAAAATGAAGTGTGCATGCACACAGCCAATGTATATCCTATTCACAACAAAATGGAGATTAGCCACTTTTAACCCAGGGAATAATGACTTAAAATATATTGCTCCTTAATGTTTAATATAACATAACACATATAGGTTGCACAGGTGAAAAACAGCTCGGTATACTATAGACCAGTGTTTTTCAAACTTGGCAACTTTTAAGATGTGTGGATTTCAACTCCCAGAATTCCCCAGCCAGCATTAGACCATTATTCTGTTTCTGTCAGTCTTTATATAAAATGGGAAATAGCATAGATTAGGGCCAAATATTTGGCAAATATTATTTTAAGAGTAAGAAAAAAGTATTAGGAAGATGATGAGGTAGGGATTATTATGTGCTAGAAATGTCTGGGTGTTGGTGGAGATGGTGATTATGATTACCTTGTTTCAGAAAAAGCTCAGCATGGTGGCCCTCACATTCTGACTGGTTGTAGGTACTTGAAATAGTGGGTAATAACTCCCAGACATTGGCTATGAATTGTCGATTGGAAGATCGCAAGTTCAGAGGTTCGAATCCCTAGCCCTGCGTGACGGAGTGAGCTCCCGCACTAGCTCCAGCTCTTGCCAACCTAGCAATTCGAAAGCATGCAAATGCAAGTAGATTAATAGGTACCACTTCGGTGGGAAGGTAACAGCGTTCCGCGTGCATCATTCCAGCCACATGACCGCGGAAGCGTCTTCGGACAACGCTGGCTCTTCGGCTAACAAACGGAGATGAGCACCGGCCCCTAGAGTCAGACACGACTGCACAAATGTGCGGGGGGAACCTTTACCTTTAATAAAATCTTAGCCATAACTAGTGACCAAACCCTACTTAGTTTTGTTCCAAAACAATTTATTCAATTCAGCTTCTATTAGGCTATTGTATTAAACACACCATTTAAAACCAATCAACTCAATGGTGCATTTTGGCAACTTTCATACTTCCTTTAATAAATTTCATTCCTTTAATTAAATCTCTAAGAATGAAATAGTTGCCAAAATTGCCAATTTGCCAAAGTCAGACAGAAAAACATTTTGTTTGGCAAACACTTATCTACCTCTGATAGATAGAGTGTTTTTTCTCTGAAGTATTTCCTGACATAGTTTTTTAAAATATTGTTGTTGTTCAGTCGTTCAGTCGTGTCCGACTCTTCGTGACCTCATGGACCATAGCACGCCAGGCCTTCCTGTCCTCCACTGTCTCTCGGAGTTTACTCAAATTCATGTTCATTACATCGGTGATGCTATCTAACCATCTCATCCTCTGCCGTCCCCTTCTCCTTTTGCCCTCAGTCTTTCCCAGCATCAGGGTCTTTTCCAGTGAGTCCTCTCTTCTCATTAGGTGGCCAAACTATTTGAGCTTCAGCTTCAGCATCTGTCCTTCCAATGAGCAGTCAGGGTTGATTTCCTTTAGGATTGACTGGTTTGACCTCCTTGCAGTCCAAGGGACTCTCAAGAGTCTTCTCCAGCACCACAGCTCGAAAGCATCAATTCTTCGGCGCTCAGCCTTCCTTATGGTCCAACTCTCACAGCCATACATTGCTACTGGAAAAACCATAGCTTTAACTATACGGACCTTTGTCGGCAAGGTGATGTCTCTGCTTTTTAATATGCTGTCTAGGTTTGCCATAGCTTTCCTTCCAAGGAGCAAGCGTCTTTTAATTTCATGGCTGCAGTCACCGTCTGCGGTGATCTTGGAGCCCAAGAAAATAAAATCTGTCACTGCTTCCATTTCTTCCCCTTCTATTTGCCAGGAAGTGATGGGACCAGATGCCATGATCTGGGTTTTTTTAATGTTGAGTTTCAAGCCAGCTTTTGCACTCTCCTCTTTCACCCTCATCAAGAGGCTCTTTAGTTCCTCTTCACTTTCTGCCATTAGGGTGGTATCGTCTGCATATCTGAGGTTGTTGATATTTTTCCCGGCAATCTTAACTCCAGCTTGTGATTCATCCAGCCCGGCATTTCTCATGATGTACTCTGCATATAAGTTAAATAAGCAGGGTGATAATATACAGCCTTGTCGTACTCCTTTCCCAATTTTGAACCAGTCGGTTGTTCCGTGTCCGGTTCTAACTGTTGCTTCTTGACCCACATACAGGTTTCTCAGGAGACAGGTAAGGTGGTCTGGTACTCCCATCTCTTTAAGAATTTGCCACAGTTTGTTGTGATCCACACAATCAAAGGCTTTAGCGTAGTCAATGAAGCAGAAGTAGATGTTTTTCTGGAACTCTCTTGCTTTTTCCATGATCCAGCGAATGTTGGCAATCTGATCTCTAGTTCCTCTGCCTCTTCGAAACCCAGCTTGCACTTCTGGTAGTTCTCGGTTCACATGCTGCTGAAGCCTAGCTTGTAGGATTTTGAGCATAACCTTGCTGGCATGTGAAATGAGCGCAATTGTACGGTAGTTTGAACATTCTTTGGCATTGCCTTTCTTTGGAATTGGAACGTAAACTGACCTTTTCCAATCCTGTGGCCACTGTTGAGTTTTCCAAATTTGTTGGCATATTGAGTGCAGCACTTTAACAGCATCATCTTTTAGGATTTTAAATAGCTCAGCTGGGATACTGTCTTCTCCGCTAGCTTTGTTGTTAGTAATGCTTCCTAAGGCCCACTTGACTTCACTCTCTAGGATGTCCGGCTCAAGGTCAGTGACCACACCATCGTATTTATCAGGGATATTAAGATCTTTCTTGTATAGTTCTTCTGTGTATTCTTGCCACCTCTTCTTAATCTCTTCTGCTTCTGTTAGGTCCCTGCCTTTTTTGTCCTTTATCATGCCCATCTTTGCACAAAACGTTCCCTTGATATCTCCGATTTTCTTGAAGAGATCTCTAGTCTTCCCCATTCTATTGTTTTCCTCGATTTCTTTGCATTGTTCATTTAAGAAGGCCTTCTTATCTCTCCTTGCTATTCTCTGGAATTCTGCATTCAGTTGTTTATATCTTTCCCTTTCTCCCTTGCCTTTTGCTTCCCTTCTTTCCTCAGCTATTTGTAAAGCCTCATCAGTCAGCCACTTTGCTTTCTTGCATTTCTTTTTCTTTGGGATGGTTTTAGTTGCTGCCTCCTGTACAATGTTACGAACCTCCATCCATAGTTCTTCAGGCACTCTGTCTACCAGATCTAATCCTTTAAATCTATTCCTCACCTCCACTGTATATTCATAAGGGATATGATTTAGGTCATACCTGATTGGTCTAGTGGTTTTCTCTACGTTCTTCAATTTAAGCCTAAATTTTGTGATAAGCAGCTCATGATCTGAGCCACAGTCAGCTCCAGGTCTTGTTTTTGCTGATTGTATAGAGCTTCTCCATCTTTGGCTGCAAAGTATATAATCAATCTGATTTCGGTATTGACCATCTGGTGATGTCCATGTGTATAGTCGTCTCTTGTGTTGTTGGAAAAGAGTGTTTGCTATGACCAGCGTGTTCTCTTGACAAAACTCTATTAGCCTTTGCCCTGCTTCATTTTGTACTCCGAGGCCGAACTTGCCTGTTATTCCAGTTATTTTTTGACTTCCTACCTTAGCATTCCAGTCCCCTATGATGAAAAGGACATCTTTTTTTGGTGTTAGTTCTAGAAGGTGTTGTAGGTCTTCATAGAACTGGTCAACTTCAGCTTCTTTGGCATCAGTGGTTGGGGCATAGACTTGGATCACTGTGATGTTGAATGGTTTGCCTTGGATTCGAACTGAAAGCATTCTGTCGTTTTTGAGGTTGTACCCCAGTACTGCCTTTCCCACTCTTTTATTGACTATGAGAGCTACTCCATTTCTTCTAAGGGATTCTTGCCCACAGTAGTATATATAATGGTCTCCTGAATTAAATTCGCCCATTCCTGTCCATTTTAGTTCGCTGATTCCCAATATGTCGATGTTCAATCTTGTCATCTCATGTTTGACCACATCCAGCTTACCTTGATTCATAGTTCTTACATTCCAGGTTCCTATGCAATATTGTTCTTTACAGCATCGGACTTTCCTTCCACTTCCAGACACATCCACAACTGAGCGTCCTTTCGGCTTTGGCCCAGCCGTTTCACACTTTCTGGAGCTACTCGGAATTGCCCTCCGCTCTTCCCCAGTAGCATTTTGGACACCTTCCGACCTGAGGGGCTCATCTTCCGGCGTCATATCTTTTAGCCTTTTGATACTGTCCATGGGTTTTCTTGGCAAGGATACTGGAGTGGTTTGCCATTTCCTCCTCCAGTGGACCACGTTTTGTCAGAACTCTCCATCATGACCTGTTCTTCTTGACCTGACTTCATTGAGTTACGCAAGCCCCTTCGCCACGACAAGGCAGTGATCCATGAAGGGGTTTAAAATATTAGATAGATAAAATATTTAAGATATTAGAATATGCTCAAATAAAAGGAAAGAACACAAGTTGTAGGCCAACATAATAACAAGGATTTCTAATAAGACAATATAATAGACAATCACACTTAGATATGAGCATTGCATTCTATGGGAAGTTTTATTCCACAGAAGGGAGGTTACTGGAGCAGCATATTTTCCATGATGGAAAGTTGGAGAGAAGAACTAAATTATCACCTGTTGCCCTTACCTCTTCATCTACCATTATTAATTATCCAAATAAGATTTTCAAGGGACATAGAGAACTGAAGAGGAAAAAGTTTAAGATCAGGAACGCAATCACAGCACCATCATCATAATACTGAAAAATTAGAACAGATAATGTTCATACCCCAAATACTGCACCATCTTTATAAATACAATTTGATACAAAAATTACCCAGAGATGGTGAATGTAGAGTATCTCCCAGAAATTATCAGGGATATGGTATATCCACCCACTTCCTCAAGCAATGTGAAATTCTTGCAATACAGTCCAGATTTAAATTCCTTCTAATTGGAGAACATTACAGGTTTATAGTGTCTCTGTAATAATTGCTGGTTTGGTTTTTTTCAAACATGTAAGTGGATAATAGCCCTGGGAAATGCAGTGTTGTAAGCAGACAGCACAGTCTGAATCTGATTTCCAGAGAACAATTTGTGTGGTGCCTCCCTCTCCTCCTGCCCAGTCGGGCTACATGAGTTCACTGCTTAGCTAGCTAGGACCCTAATATCTCATGGTCAAATTAAATTTGATGCTGGAGATTCTGATGAGTTGCTGTTTGGCTGAAAGTAATCAGAAGTGAGAGGGAAATCCCCCCCTCCCCAATTGCCCATGGCAAATGCCTGCAGTGTGGGTTCAGTTAGCTGTGGAGGGAGGGGTAAGAGATTTATTTCCTGTGTGTGTGTGTGTGTGTGAGAGAGAGAGAGGGAGGGAGGGAGGGAGGGAGGGAGGGAGGGTTAAATGATATTTCTCCATATGATGATCCCAGTCCAACTTGTTCTCTGGAAGTGCTTAAAGGGAAGAACCATTATAGTGAGATATCCCCTATGCGGGGAGATGGGCGGGGATAAATTGAATGAATGAATGAATGAATGAATGAATAAATAAATAAATAAATAAATATCTTAATATAACATCCATTGTTGCAGTTAGTGAGAACCTTAGTTTGTCTCTGTCCGAATTGCAGTTTTTCTAAACTACTCCCAAGTCTGCAGAAGATTGTTTTGAATTACAGATTTGGGAACCATACATTAACCCTTTTTTTTTTTGGTCAAATCTCCATGGAGAATCCTTTTAAGCAAAACCAATAATAGACCCATTCATAATAATAAGAAGCAAGCTTGCATTGTTATTTTTCAAAGAGATTTCCTATTTCCTATTCTCTATAAACTCTGTTATAGGAAATTCAAAATGTATGTCTGTATACCTATCTATATCTATATTTACCATCTGCTTATCATCACGCTGTTTTGATAGACCTTTGCCAAGTATTTGTTTATTCAAAAAAAGTATCTAATAATGTAAATATATTTTACCATAAACTGTATCAAGCTGCATGATCATTATCTATGTGTGAGCATCTGGAGGCATAAGGAAGAAGGTGAACAACAAGCATGAAAACATTTTAATTTATATTCATGATAACTTGGTGCTGTAAAACGTATGGAGCATAAATATCTTGGCATGTTGATACTTGCGGGACAGATGGTTGTAGAAAAAAAAATGGATATAGGGAAATATCCCTCAATGCCAACTATATATAGCTGATAAGGCATTTTGCTTGGAAATAACAAATCGTCTTTATTTAATCTTTTAAGCACATAAATGAAAGCAACATGGAAAAACCTTTAAAAATAATAATTTTTCATAGTTACCAATTCACCTATCAAGAAGCTCTCCCTTTGACTTTGAATTACTTAAAAAAAAAACAAATGTAGAAGTATATGAATGTGCTAACAGATTTCAAACAAAATGCCTTGTATGGGATATATATATGAGAGAGTTTGTTTCAGATAATTTCTTCCATCTTCAGCTGCTTCTGACATTGTGGTGATTGAAAAAAGAATTATAAATCATAATTTTAAAAAAAAAACCAGATTCACCGGAAAGAAGCTAGAGGGTAGGAACATGATGCTAAACACATGTCAGACAGGAACTGAAACACAGGAATGGCTTCTATCTGTACCATTTGTGAGAAACCATGTAGTTAAGAATAGCTTCCTTCCCATGCATTTTTCTCTTAATATTATGTGGACAAATCTATGTATGTGAGAGAGAGAGACCGTTTTATGGGGAAATCAGTATGACATCTTTAAGTTAGATCAGCATGTAATACTGTGGAACTCAATATGTGGAATTTTAAAGAAAACTGTATCATGAAGCGTACTGCAAGTAATAGAGGACTACTGAAGGACACACACACACACACACACACACACACACATATTTGTGGGAGAGATTGCACAAAGACTTCAGAGCAGCACATTTCAGACCTTCCAAGTATATTTTACAGACTCGTCATCAGTCTGTTCTTATTCTGTAGTAATATGTGAAAATTCCCTGAGACAGGGAATTAGAGTTTATAAATCGGATAGAAAAATGGTTAGGTGACTTCTTCAACTCAACACGAGAGAATTTAAACTTCATTTTCCATGGACTTCTGCCTTTTCTAGGCTGAATTTTCAGTTCTAAGAGACATGCTACCTGTCCACCCCCACTTTTTAAACAAGGAGGTTATATTTACCTAGTAAGGATGAGTCTTCTCATGTCCATGATGATCTCTCTTAATTCCTGGAGTATCAGGAAAGCCTAAGGCTTTTGAAGGGGTTTCCTTCTTGGTTCCTACTATCCAGGCAATGTTGATCAGGGGATTACTGCTGGATCATGATGACCATGCAGAAATGATTATTTATTCAAAATAGAAGGAAAGGGGTTGCATTTTGCTGGTTCTTGCTCCTTGAAGCCTCTATTTCCTTTTCTCATACAATTCCAGAGGGCCTTTCTAAGTTCCAGAATGTGGAACTCATTTTTGAATAATGAGAGGGGGATGTAGAGAAAGGAGAAACTGGCAAAAATGACCTTCCTCTAATTGCAGGATCATCTAGATCCTGTTAGATTGCATCTATCCTGGGATACTAAATTCAAAACAGTCTCAATTGCAACTTGGCAGAAAGTCTAAGGAAGCTGAGATTGTAAACTGTCACCATGTTACTATCACCATGGCAGTATAACCGCAAAAATAAATAAATAAATAAAAATTTCAAGACACTAATTTTCCTAGCAATAGAAATCCCACATGGGAAATTCTGTTGATATATACATAATGTCATGATTATCATCAATTGTGAAAGTGAAAGGTCCTCTGTGCAAGCACCGAGTCATTACTGACCCTTTGGAGGGATGCCGCTTTCGCTGACGTTTTCCTGGCAGACTATAGAGCGGGGTGGTTTGCCATTCCCTTCCCCAGTCGTGATTACCTTTCCCCCAGCAAGCTGGGTACTCATTTTACCAATCTCGGAAGGATGGAAGGCTGAGTCGACCTGAGCTGGCTACCTGAGAAACCAACTTCTGCTGGGATCGAACTCAGGTCGTGGGAAGAGTTTCGGTTGCAGTACTGCAGTACTGCCTCCTACCACTATTTGAAATCAAATAGCTGATGGCATTTTTAAATTGATTTTCAAATATAACACCACAGGAAATTATTTGAGAAACTCATAGACGCTTATAGCCAAAATTTATTGATCCCTGCTTGCCATAGATAGAATGTCAAGGATGTACATTTGGCCTAGTAGGATCAAACTCTAATTTATACATGAATGTAATTCACTTCCTTGCTCAGTTTTTTTTTCCTTCCTAGCATTTTCCCCCCTGGTGCAGGGTCTGCTTTTTTCTGATCAACTGA
This sequence comes from Charina bottae, assembly GCA_023362775.1. Taxonomy (NCBI): domain Eukaryota; kingdom Metazoa; phylum Chordata; class Lepidosauria; order Squamata; family Charinaidae; genus Charina; species Charina bottae. The sequence goes on along the minus strand of JALMGJ010000025.1, from coordinate 2,535,652 downwards.
ATGTTGATCTGTGGGTTGCGACAGTAATTAACCAACCAGCTTCTTGCTCGAGCCTGACATCGTGGGCTGAGAGAAATTGACTGGCCCAAAGTCACCCAGCCAGCTTTCATGCTTAAATTGTTGAAGCTACATGATGTAGCTTGCTTTACGTATTTATTTCATGATGCTGGATCCTGCTTCGGATGTTGAGTGGATCTTAATTGCCCCACTTTCATTGGTGTCTACCATTGAAATGAGACAAGACTGGGATACAAGGAATGGTTCTTGATAAAACCATGCTCAGATAAAGGAATACCTGTCTATCTTGTAGATGGGGAATTTTGATGGGAGACAGTCAGTGAAACCAGGAAGACTACTTTAGTACATAAGAGAAAGACTTACACATTGTGGAAGGATGTGGAAATCTTGCTATAATGGGGCCTATTAAACCACTGTATGAGAAATCAGAAAGAATATTGGCTCATAAAGTTTATAGCTTTTGTTATCTATATACATATTCTCAGAATATGGGATATGGGGCAACTCTTCATAGAGAAAGCAATGATGGTATAATAAATATAATAGAGACCTGGTGGGATGACTCCCTTGATAGGAATATAACAATGGAATGATACTTTTTAAAAAAGGCAACAGAAGCAATACAACAGAAGAAGGAGATGCACTGCATGTTAAAAATATTTATACCTGCTCAGAAATCCAAGAATTTGGCAATTCTGTAGAGACCATCTGGGTTAAAATAAGTGGAGAAATGAATAAAAGAAATTACGTTGTATCTACTATTGACCAAAGAGAAGGTGTGGATGATGCTTTCTAAAAGCAAAGATTTTTCAAAGCGGCATTAAATGATAGTGATGGGGGTCTTTAATTGTGCCAACATTTTTGGAAGGCAGACTCTGCCAAGCGTGGTTCTTCTAGAAGTTTCATAACTTGTATTGCTGTAATTTTCACCTTGAGAGAATGGAGAAGAGTTCAAGAGGATCCACTTTCCTTCGTTTGATAGCAACCAATCGAGAAGATTTAATTGAGGAAATGTAAACAGCAGACACATTGGAGGAAAGTGGCCATATAATGCTATCATTTTTTTTTATCTGAAGGGAAATCAGCATGCACTGACAAGACTCAAGCAGTCTGGAAGAGTTCCCCAGCCCCCAACACAGATTAAAGAGAAGTAGGAAAATAGAATCATATTACGGAGTTTCTAGGAATCAAGCTGAAACCTAGATTATATGGGAATTGACACCCATGGCAAGTATAAAGAAATCTCACAGGCAAGTATTCTGACACCCAAACAAAAGGAGAGTGCTTAGCAGTTATGCCAGAAGTATTCTGCAGTATTCACAATATAAGGATCTGCCCACCATAGATACCCTAATCCAAACCTGCATGTTAAAGGCATTATTTGGCAGTTCCCTGGTAATATAAGTCTATTGAATGTGAGACTGAGAAGGTGCAGACAGTGGCAGTAATCTGACCCTTGAAGAAAATCGGGGCCTCCCCAGTCATACCGGTCCTCAAGTCAGGGGGAAAATACATTTCTGGGTGGAATATAAGGAACTAAAGAAGAAAACAGAGCCAGACTGTCAGGATGTCATCCATGCCATCCTGCCATGGCGCCACGAAGGAACATCCCGCCAGTCTGTTAAACTCACAGGGTCGTGTAACGTAGGGGAGAATGCTGGCGATGGGGCTTTGATGTATTCACAGAACTGCAAACATGTTAATCAAAGTATCTCCGAGCGATTCAGCACCCACGATAGATCAAAGGGCGATATCGCTGCATTAGTTGATTCAGACCCAGAAAGACCTGAAAACTGAGAGACGAAGGGAAGGGCGACCAAGCCACGAATCCCGATGGGGGTGGGAATTTGGAGATTCTTAAACTGTTGGTTGCGGGAGCTTTGTTCACTCGAGTCTTTAACATGCAATGGATCACTGGCTTTAATAAAGATTACTTCATATCCCTGAGGGGCTTGTGTCAGGAACCCTGATTTAACAGTCAACAGATTGAGGGCATCACAGAGACCAGTTCTCTATACCTTGTGCTGATGACCTGCTGGAGCAGCTAGGGAAAGCCCCGTGCATTTGCAAACTGGACATTACCAAAGGGTAATATGGATGCTCTTGGCAGAAGTCAGCATTTATCATATACCATGGATTGTCTGAATTAAACTAGTCTTTGGAATGACCCTGAAACCTTCCAAAGACAGGCAAATGAGCTGCTCAGGGTTTTACTTCTAAATGATGTGACTCTATTTCAAATCCCTAGAAGCAGCAACTGGTATACCTGGAAGTGGTGTTCTGACACATCAGGGAGCCCAGACTCAAGGCCAAGAAATGCCAAATTGGCCTAAACCGGTTAGTCTGTTTGAGTCATTGTGTGGGTCACATGACTACTTCACTCTGGGAAGCCAAGGTACAGGCAATTCAGGAACAACCCATCCCCAGAAAGAAAGGCGGGTGCAATTATTCCTGGTTACTATCAAAAATATGTGCCCAAGTACAGCCACGTTGCAACACCCCTTTTGGCTCCAACAAGGAATAACAAATCCAATGTGGTGATATGATCTAAGGAATTCCAGGCTGTGGGTATCAGGAAAGCTAAATCTCTGAATGAGGTTGGTGGAGAATGTTAAGAACAACCGAAAGGTCTCTTCAGAACTCTTCAAAATAAAAGAGAAAGGAATCAGTGGCAAAATACTAATAGATATTCATCTTCTATTTTGGCTCAGTCTCCTCCAATAAAGGATTATGAGTTCCACCAGGTAACTATGAGGAGCAGACTGAAGAGGCAAGATTAAAGCTTGAAAGCACTAGAAACATGGTCAGAGAGTATCAAATTACTTTGGATTTAAATCTCCAGGGCCAGATGAATTGCACCAATGGATACTGAAATAACTAGTTGATGATGGTCTGGCCAAACTGGTAGGTATTATTTTTGTGAAATCCTAGAGAACTGGTAAAATGCCAGATCTTGTCTCTCTCTTCAGCACACACTCCAACACATACAAAACAGCAACCACACAGTATACTGATCAGTCTGACATCAACACCTGGAAAGATACTAGAATAGATCATAAATTATCTGTAAGCATCTTGACAACAACGTGGTAACATCAGCATGGATTTGCCAAGAACAGGTTTTGCCAGACTAACCATTCGAAAAATGGGCTGAACCTGAAAAATGCAAAACACTTCATTTAGGAAACAGAAGTCAAATGCACAGGTACAGTTGCAATCAAAATTATTCAACCCCCATTGCAAATCAGGTTTATTGTCAAAATTTAGAACTTTCAGCTGTTTGCAATGAACAAATCAAACAAAAGCAATTGAAATAGCTCAACACAACTAATGCTTCAAGTGGTTTCCCCAAATTCAACTGAAAATGCAACTTATTGAGCCAGTCAGTCTCTCTCAGCCCAACTCACCTCACAGGGTGGTTGTTGTGGGGAAAATAGGAGGAAGGAGTATTAGGTATGTTCACCGCCTTGAGTTATTTATAAAAATAATAAAGGCGGGATAAAAATTAATTAATTAATTACATACATACATACATACATACCCACCCATATGAGTATATTGGAAATAAGCAATAGAGAATTATTCATAAATTGCAGGAAGGCAGTTGGAGCTATTGGAACCTTCCAGGGTAAAATATTCATTTTAAACATAACAGAAAATAACATTCTTCTAGCAAGTTATTGAAAACTTGAGTAGAATTAGGTAGGATTGATTTTTCTTTCAGCTGTGGCATATACAATAATTTCAAGACCAGAGCTAGAAGTTGAGCAAAGCAAATAGAAATGTTATTTCATCTATAAATAACAAACTGAAATACAATGTCTCTATTCTGTTAAAGACATATTGTTAACAAACAAGGTAAGGTTTATTATTCAGTTCTGCAGTAATAATCCACGAGAAAGAGAGGGAATAGATAGTTATTTTAGATATATTTTAATTAAATGTTTTAAATAAACATGTTCATAATAGAAAGCGAAAGTTGAAAGTTGTAATTCCCTTTCAACCTATATTTTTATTAAAATTCACCAAACCACATATTTCTTCAAAATACATTGATCTGAGATTGTACATGATAACAGCTGCAAGGACTTAATAAGTTTTTTATTGGAAAAGATCTTCAATCCCCTCTATGGAAGAATAGTTAATTAAACAGCGGGAATATGCTTCAGTGTCTAGAATAACCTCCTATATAAAAAATAAATCTGATGTATAATTCAATTTTATTTGAAAACCATTTGTGGAACACAATTCTATACATGGAATTGGGACACACCCCAAATTTGGGTTCTACTTTGTATTTGAATCTGACATATACTCTACATATTACAATATATTATATTGCAGAATTCTTTTAATGTATTGTTTATTACTTATATATAACTTTTCCTCTCTTGCCAACCTAGCAATTCGAAAGCATGCAAATGCAACTAGATAAATAGGTACCACTTCAGTGGGATGGTAACAGCATTCCATGCGCGTCATGCCGGCCACATGTCTGCGGAAGCGTCTTCGGACAGCGCTGGTTCGTCGGCTAAGAAACGGAGATGAGCACCGGCCCCTAGAGTCGGACACGACTGTGCAGGGGAAACCTTTACCTTTATCTTTTTAACTTTTCCTTCCTCTTATTGACCTCAGTTCTGATAACCAAATATTTTTACAATTCAATAGAGACATGTTTTGAATAAAAACTGAGTATGAAATGTCTTATATTATTTTAAGCTGTGAATGGTGTGTTGGAATATATTAGCCAAATGATATTATAGATCTGCTAGTTATTTATTAATCAACCCTGACTGCTCATTGGAAGGACAGATACTGAAGCTCAAATACTTTGGCCACCTAATGCGAAGAGAGGACTCACTGGAAAAGACCCTGATGCTGGGAAAGACTGAAGGCAAAAGGAGAAGGGGACGGCAGAGGATGAGATGGTTAGATAGCATCACCAATGTAACGAACATGAATTTGAGTAAACTCCGGGAGACAGTGGAGGACAGGAAGGCCTGGCGTGCTATGGTCCATGGGGTCACGAAGAGTCGGACACGACTAAATGACTGAACAACAACAACAAGTTATTTGAGATTACTTGGTTATCCAGCATCTGTATTTTATTATATTTATGTATCTTTAACATATTTTTATATTATTTTAAATATAAATTTGTATCAGCCTTATTTCTTTCCTTTTTTCTTGAAATCATAATAAATAAAAATAAATTTTGAAGAAAAAAATAGAAAGAAAACAAGTAATCTGAGGATTCTTGAATACAATAAAACCTATTATGGAGAAGAGGAACCCGTTAAATCCAACTATCTTGTAAGTCTGAATTTAAATCTTAATTTACTGTTAATAAATATGTTAGTTGTCCAGACTGCTTTAGCAACAATGGACTTTGTTGTTTGGGGGGGGGGGGGAGGGAGTCCAAAGTAAAATTTTGTCTGTGGCATTCAAAAGCCATTGAATAGACGTCTAGAGAATTTCTGTGCTTCTCCTATGTCAATAGAAGCTTAAATCCAAATGAAAGATACACATCTCCATCCATGGACAGCATGTATGCAGGCAGCAACAACTAGAAGTCTCTGAGTAGTAGTGTTTGGAGTATGGATAACACAATTAAGAAGGGAATTTGAGCATCAGCCATTTTGAACTGAAGCAAGCAGAATTAGGAGAGCTGATACATATGATTCATTCAAAGTTTATGATTTCATAAACTTGAAGGCCCAGAATATCCCTATTTTGCCATGTTTCAGACATTCGTTAAGAGTGATAGTTCAATTCAAGATAGCTGAATGGGAAAATCTCTTATCTTCAAATCTGTCATCTTACTTTTCCTTGTTAATGCACTTTCATTTATTATGGATGAAGTTTAGGAGAATGTCTTCCATCTTCAGTGCAAAAGTTCTGGTAAGAATGTTCTAAGTGGCATTGATTAAATATCTGGAACAATCATTCAGATGATAGGAATAAATCCCTTGTCCTTATAAAACATTCTATAGTAATGTACTGAGATCACACACTCCAGTGTCCAAGACACTAAAAATCTAAAGCTCATTGCAGAAGATCTAGGCTTAACTCCTGTGTATCTTCAGTTAAAATAATTTTACCACAGTGGGAAATACCTCTTCAGAGATCATGAGGACATTGGCATCCATAACAATCAAAGCTGGGCTAGATGGATCAGAAGTATGAGTCATTAGCAAATCTCCTTATGGGTCTATTGTATTGTTGCTGCAATTCATATTTGTTATGGTATGGGCAATCTGCTGCCCAGGGGCTGCCTGTAATCCTCAGAGCAGTGTACTTGCAACTCCCCAGTGCTCCAGGTTGTATCACCAAAATTCAGTGGCAAAGTGGCCAAATTTGGGGTGGTGGGGGGAGGAGTTTGATTTTTTTTTAAGATGGGGATGGAAGTAGCTTTCCTCCCACTTCCATTCTGCCTCTCCCCATGGGACTCACTCATTGTGGTGACATCATAGCATTACCAGATAACCTCAAGGGGCTCTCCTGAAGGTCAGGAGTCCAAACTTCAGTGCAAACCCCATCCTCCAAACACTGCCCACTCCTGGCATGGAGCAATACTGGAAATGAGTGGGTTTAAGAAACAAACTGATAAGCTTTATCCACAAATGGGCCCTTAATGTGCTGCAAAAAGCTCCAAGTTCAAAATTCCCCAAACCCCCAGCAATTTTATCTTGAACGTTCTTCCATAAAGGAGACAGGAAAGGCAAAATAAGATCCTGCTTCCTTGTTTTTCTTCCTAGTGATGAAGATTCAGCTGGACATTAGCCCATTCTAGCTCTATGATTCATTTTCCTTTAACATCCTGTTGAAAGAGACATGTCTTTACAGATGTTTCTGAACATGGGAAGAGAAGGAGCAAAACCCACCTGTGGAGTTGTCTCCCTTGTGCCTGGGAAAGATGACTTATAGCAAGGCCTGTCCTGTAGATTTCAAGTCTGAAATGGGACAGGCTTGCCTTCAGACAGTCAAGCTCTTAGTTGTTTAGGATTTAGAAGTGAATACCAATCTAAAAGTACAGTCTGGCAACCAATTCAGATCTTTCACTACAGGCATCATATTATACTTCTGTCTTGTACTGGTTAGCAGGCTTGCTGCTGTATTTTGCACCAGTTGTAACTTCTAGACACTTTTCAAGGATAACTCCAAATACAGTGCTTTGCAATAGTCAAGATGGGATGTGACCATGATAACTGCTGCCAAGCTTGAATGACTTAGGAATGTGACCCGTCTTAGGATCAAGAAGCACTTCTGAAGTTCCCAAGTTATATACTGCTCTTCCTCCTAAAGGAGTTTTACAGTATCTTTAGATCAGTATAGATCTTTGAAAACTTTCTGGTCTGTTGCATCTTCCATAAATCCAGTGAGAGACGGAAAAAAAAAGCCCTGCAGAAGAGATGCCACCAACGATTCCAAGGCATTTTGCAGCAACTGATGACCCTTGTTCACACAATCAGCATGAAATGTAGCTAGTTAGCCAAAGAGAAGCTCTTCAGTATCTCTCCCCACCCCATGGAATAAGAATAACACAACAGCAAGGTAAATAATTTGCTACCTCTTTCTGATAGCCAAGATCGGCTGCTTTCAGTGGCTACTTCTCTCTGCCTACTTATAGGGCCACCCCTGAACTAGTCCATGAATTTGTTGCAGCTGCTGTATTCTATCTTCCCACCTGCTCCCATCAGTTTCTAGATCCAGCAGTGATCAAGACTGCTTTCGGAAGTACTGCCAGTTTTAGGGCCCCTGATTCAGTAAGCGTGTCATGCTGAAATGTTCATTTGGATCTAGTAAGTAGCCTTTAACAGCAGCTGTTGCTAGTATTTGTTTCCTTTACTGTAAGCATAATGTGCAACCATTTTTTTCTAGTGGTTAGCTGGCAATACAGTATGACTTTCAGTTTCACTGACTGAGCTTTCTTTGATGATCAAGTCATCCAGTTTGGGGGGGATGGGGGAGAAGAACATGGACAAATCAGACCAATTTATTCTATTTTGCATTTGCAAAAGAAATGATAATGAGGTCTAGAGAGAGAGGTGTGCCTAATGGATGAAATCACAATAGGACCTGTAGAAGCTTCACACTTCTGGAGCAAAATCAAGGTAAATTGGTAGTTGTGGAGAATAAATCGGAGCTCAAGTGATACCTTATTATGTATAAAAAAAAACAAAGGGAAAATGGCAGAAAGCGAAGGTATCTGTCCATCCTGATAGTACAATAATGGTGTTAACAAAGTAGGCTGGATTCCTCTAAGGCCAAAATAATTACAGTGGCAAGAGAGAGTTGAGAAGGTTAAATCAGTATCCATTCCAACTAAGTGAGCAAGAGAACGAAACAAGCCAGGGTGAAGTTCAGTGAACATGACTGTATAGTCCAGCAAGTTTTAATTAAGCATATGCAGAAAACATTTCTGAATCTTATGAAAAATATTAGCCAATAGTAATTTTCTTTAAACAATAGTTAATGAAATAGCTATATATTTACCCCATGTGCTGGTCAGGCTTTGGTCAAGTTCAAAGTAATATGAGGTTTTTCAAATTAAGTGTTTTTACTGTAATCATGCCATCAAAAATCTTTCTTTTTCCACACTGGGCAGGATCCAGAGAGGTGCTACTACAGGAAAAGTTTGGCAGTGGCATCACTGTGGAGTCCTTGGTGCCACCATTGGTAGTTCCTTGATCAGCCATCAATAGACACATAGAGATAAACCACATTTATATGCCATTCAAAAGAGACAATCAAAAACCAAGAAGGAAACAAAAAGACTAGAACACATCCCCTCCAGCAGCCAACAATCAGATAAGCAGGGATCAACACCAGACAAACAATCAGGCAGAAAACAATACTCTAATCAAGAAACCACCAAGGAAGAAGCCACACCCCCACCAACACTGGCAGGGCAAGCTACTGTATATAATCAGGGAGCAAACCCCACACTCACTAGCACTGATGATGTTACCTAGTCAGGTAATGAAACGTCTGCAAGCAAACAACCAAGCTCAGAGAGCACCAAGGACTCCACAGTACAACCCTGAGCTACATATATTCTCTTCTATTGGAGTGGCATCATTCTTGCACTATTAATAAAATGGCCTTCCACATATAGCTGGGCACCTTTGAACCCAGTCAGTAAGCATCATTTGCAAATGATGATGATGATTATGATAAATAAACAAATAAATGATGATAAATTCTGCTATATCAAGTGTGTAGCCAAAATCATATGAACCTACTAAAGGAATATTAGAGGTCGATACTGTATTATATAGTCTTCCTCTTATAAAACTGTCATAAAAATGTATGACTTATGACTAGCTGGAAGAAGAAAGCCTGATAAATGGATTATAAATGTGTGAAGGCAGCTAGTTTATCTCTGAAGATATTATGTATTCTAAAATTCTGGGTACTAATGATCCAAATAATTCATGGTATGGACAAGATGAAAACAGGAAAAGGACTAATGGACAGAAAATTGGAGCAGGTAACATTGTTAAAACGAATGAGAAAAAGAGTGAAGAAGGGCAATGTGTCAAGCTCAAAATAGCATAAAACAATGCACTTGTCAGTTGTTTTCCTACAGGTCAATGTGAGCAATCAGGCAAGGTTAATGAGAGAATGTGAGACACAACGTTAAATAAAAACTGAGGGACCTGTATAGTTAGAAAACACGCAAGACTATAATGTGGTTTTGAGTACTCTCAGGAACATCATCCTACAATCTGATCTCCTGGGCCATTCATCAGGAAACAGATAAATTGTATGACAGCCTTAACAATCCTTTTCCATTTGCATTCTATACAGTAATTAGGTCTCCTTTGAACAATACCTTCAGGCAGCAATGTTGAAAAATCTGGTAGCTCAGAATGCATTCAATAATGAATCAGTAAAACAATCTTAAGTGTGGTGGGGAGAAAGCGGTGGTGGATCATCCACATTTCTAAAGCCATAGAAAAAATAGCTCTATCCTATCCTAGTCTCTATAGCCCACAGATTCAGGGGTAAGGACTGCATTGCCATTTCTTAAATCAGACTTTTTAATTATATATACAAATCAGGGTAACCCAAAGACATTTTCCCACCATTCAGTTCACAGAACTGGCCATTCAGATGTTTAGATGCAGAAAGCAAAAGAATCAATCTTCTTGTTTTCTACTTTTTGAGGAAGTATATTTTCAAAAACTGAAATTATACATTAAAAATAAACTTAGATAATACACATAGTCCTCGCTTAATGACTGCCCTGTTTAGCGACCGTTTGAAGTTACAACGGTGCTGAAAAAGTAACTTTACAACCGGTCTGTGTACCCATGACTGTCGCAACGTCCCCTTGGTCACATGATCAAGATTTGGGTGCTTTGCAACTGGCTGGCATTTACAACTGTTGCAGCATCTTGCGGTCACATGATCGCCATTTGCACACTTTTCAGCTGGCTTCTGACAAGCAGAATCAATGGAGAAGCTGGCAGTAAAATTGCAAGTCGCAGTCACGTGATGTCTTGCTTAATGACCACAGTGGAAGTGAGGTCATAAGCCTGTCATGGTCACGTGACATCTCGCTTAACGACTGTGTCGCTTAGCAATGGAGTTGCTGGTCCCACTTGTGGTTGTTAAGCAAAGACTACCTGTATACAAGAAATGTGAAATAGAGAATTGGAATATTTTATATTGCAAAACCTATGGCTTCAGTTTTTAATGGTTAACAACTCATTACAACGAAACAAATATTTTGGGTCTATATTGAATTCCTCAGTAGATATTTAATTAAGGTTGGTATCATCTTTTTTATGCTGGAATGTAATAAATTTGAAGGAATATTAACACATATGTTTTGAACACATTCATTAGTTGTTCCATAGTAGTTAAATATTCTTACTATGAAGAATCAGGTTCTTACAAGAAAATTAATTTTTACGGAGCTATTGTTAAATTATATTCCAAAAGTTATATTCCAAAAGAAGAGATCAAGAAAAGGTGGCAAGAATATACGGAAGATCTATATAGGAAGGATAATAATATCGGGGATAGTTTTGATGGTGTGGTCAGTGAGTTAGAACCAGACATCCTGAAGAGTGAGGTTGAATGGGCCTTAAGAAGCATTGTTAATAAACAAGGCAGCAGGAGACGACAGTATCCCAGCTGAACTGTTTAAAATCTTGCAAGATGATGCTGTCAAGGTGATGCATGCCATATGCCAGCAAATTTGGAAAACACAAGAATGGCCATCAGATTGGAAAAAATCAACTTATATCCCCATAACAAAAAAGGGAAACACTAAAGAATGTTCAAACTATCGAACAGTGGCACTTATTTCACATGGCAGTAAGGTAATGCTCAAGTTCCTGCAAGGTAGACTCCAGCAACTCATGGAGCGAGAATTGCCAGATGTACAAGCTGGGTTTAGAAAAGGCAGAGGAACTAGAGACCAAATTGCCAATATCCGCTGGATAATGGAGAAAGCCAGGGAGTTTCAGAAAAACATCTATTTCTGTTTTATTGACTATTCTAAAGCCTTTGACTGTGTGGATCATAACAAATTGTGGCAAGTTCTTGGTGGTATGGGGATACCAAGTCATCTTGTCTGCCTCCTGAGGAATCTGTATAACGACCAAGTAGCAACGGTAAGAACAGACCACGGAAAAACGGACTGGTTTAAGATTGGGAAAGGAATACGGCAGGGTTGTATACTCTCACCCTACCTCTTCAACTTGTACGCAGAACACATCATGCAACGTGCTGGGCTTGATGAATCCAAGGCTGGAGTTAAAATCGCTGGAAGAAACATTAACAATCTCAGATATGCAGATGATACCACTTTGATGGCTGAAAGCGAGGAGGAGCTGAGGAGCCTTATGACGAAGGTGAAAGAAGAAAGTGCAAAAGCTAGGTTGCAGTTAAACCTCAAAAAAACCAAGATTATGGCAACCAGCTTGATTGATAACTGGAAAACGGGGGGACAAAACGTGGAGGCAGTGACAGACTTTGTATTTCTAGGCGCAAAGATTACTGCAGACGCTGACTGCAGCCAGGAAATCAGAAGACGTTACTTCTTGGGATGAGAACAATGACAAATCTCGATAAAATAGTTAAGAGCAGAGACATCACACTGACAACAAAGGTCTGCATAGTTAAAGCAATGGTATTCCCCGTAGTAACCTATGGCTGCGAGAGCTGGACCATAAGGAAGGCTGAGCGAAGGAAGATAGATGCTTTTGAACTGTGGTGTTGGAGGAAAATTCTGAGAGTGCCTTGGACTGCAAGAAGATCAAACCAGTCCATACTCCAGGAAATAAAGCCAGACTGCTCACTTGAGGGAATGATATTAAAGGCAAAACTGAAGTACTTTGGCCACATAATGAGAAGACAGGATACCCTGGAGAAGATGCTGATGCTAGGGAAAGTGGAAGGCAAAAGGAAGAGGGGCCGACCAAGGGCAAGATGGATGGATGATATTCTGGAGGTGACAGACTCAACCATGGGGGAGCTGGGGATGGTGATGGCCGACAGGAAGCTCTGGCGTGGGCTGGTCCATGAAGTCATGAAGAGTCGTAAGCGACTGAATGAATCAACAACAACAACAAATTCCAAAAGTTTGGAATTTGTCTCTTTATGAAGGACTCTGGATATATTTAGACTGGACTTTTATTAAAAAAATATATTCTGCATTCCTGGAAGCATGTGTGTGTACTAGAGTCTAAAGGCTGATTCAGTGACGTTTGGCACCTCTCAGCCTCCCTGGCTTTCCATCAATTGAAAGATTAGACAATATGTTTCACTGTGATTTAGGTTTCACTCATTGATTAAATGAATTGATTTATAACCATTGGTATACATGTAATATAATATTATTTGATAGGAAACACTGATTTTTAATTTTTTTCTTTTGTATTTTCTTTTTTCTTCCCTTGTTTTCTTTTGTTTTTAGTTTGTATGGCTTAATTTTTTAGATATATAACAATAATTTCAATGAAATGGAATTTTCTGGCATTGTTCTTAAGATGTATTACTTGTACTACTTGTATAATTAATTGTACCTCAGAATTCAGAAGCAGCCTGTCTTCCAGTCTCAGAACCTATCTGCAAGAAGGTTTCAAGACTGGACTTGATAGCTGAAACTGCTTTGATGTTGTGCTGAGATTACAAGCAGGCAGCAGAGCTATGTGACAAGCCAGCTGAAACACAATCCTCCTTGTGGCATCGTTCATTGATAGCTTTACTATGTGAACCCATGTGAGCGCAGTGCAAAACAAGCAGTCACTGCAACCAAGCAGAACAAACGCTAGGAACATCTTTGTAAGGAGCCCATCCTTATTACATTACTTTTATGTTTCTCTTTGGGTACCCAACTCTCACTTCCATATTACAAAGTAAGCAGAAGTGATACACAGACCTTTTTGCTTTTCTTGACATTTCCATGCCTTGCAACAGCGTGTACTACCCACTACATTTCTACCAGCATTTGTATATCTGAAAATGTTTACTGATAGATTTTTTTTTCTATCATTAGTAAACATTCTACCAAAGGTACACAACATTTATAGACTCCTTCAGGTTTTTTTTTTCCTTTTTGCCATTTACCTATAATTTATTTCATTTTCCCTGTCCAAAACAGCTACCAAGATTAATACAGTAGCTGTTTTGGACAGGGAAAATGAAATAAATTATAGATAAATGGCAAAAGAAACCTCTGAAGGAGTCTATACATGCAAATTCATATACCCCACAAACAAGCCTTTAATGTTGAACCATTCATTAAGCTTTCCATTTTCTCTCATATATGCTTTACTTCCATTATATACTACTGCTCTTACTACATTCAGCAGTCTTCAACAAATGTTCAAAAAGCATTTTTTCAAAACATACCATAATTCAAACTATTCACTTTATAATATGCTTTCTCTAAATCAACAAACATACAATAAACTTTCCTTCTCTTATTCATACATTTCCCAGTGACCTGCTGAAGACCAAAACTGGTCTACACACCCTCAGCCTGGCATACAGCCAGCCACACTGCATTTCCCAAATTTTGCTCAGAATTCTGCCAAATGTCTTCCCAGACAGATTTAATGCACTTATTCCCTTGTAGCATTTACATTCATTCTTGCTACTTTTCCTTTTGTATAGGTGTGTGTTTGAATCCTAGCAGGGGAAAATGGACAGAAAGAAAAGAAATAAGCTCTTTGGATTCATGAAAACAAAACAGGATTCCTTGAATTTGATATGAATTGTAGGATTCAATTTGATTTTGTAATTTAAATTTTGAAGGCAACAAGATTAGAGTCAAACTGATTTGAGATTTAGTAAAAAAAACCTGACCACAGTTTTTAAGGGGAAAGTGTCAAAATACCTGAAGCTGCTTTTTTGGAAGAATGGGCTGAAAATTGCAGGGATGGTCAACCTTTCAAAGATCAATAAATCAGGAATTTTTTGGCAGATTGCTTCATTAATATTTTCTGAAAAAAATCTTCCTGCCCTCTTTTACAGCAGAAGTTGCAGGGATGATGAAAAGATATCACAACTTCCAAACAGCCCAGTTAAGAGTTTATATAAAACTTGTACTGAAGCAGGGAATGTCCTGCTAAAGGTAAAGAGGTAATTTTTTTAAATTTTAAATTTAAGTTAATGTTTTTATTAAATTTAATTAAATTAAAGCTATTAAATTAAAATTTTATTAAATTAAAATTTTAAGTAAATTTTAAAGAGGTAATTTTTACTTTACTGAAGCAGGGAATGTCCTGCTACAATTTAAAAATTAAAAATATTTCAAAAAAAGTAAGCTCTTAAAAAGGATCAAAGAATCTACCACCCTCTTATCAATTTGCTCTCCTAGGGTAGCAGACTTATTGCATGGTTAGTCTTTTCTGGGAATGATACATTATGTGCTGTCTGTGCAACAACTGCTTTAAAAAAAATCTGGGAAGCATTGCATATATAGCACACAGTGATTTAAACAAATAGTCTGTACAACATATTATTAATGTAATAGCAAATGCACCATCTCAGTCTCATTTTGCAGTGAATAAATCTGAGTCTTCTTTCTTTCTCTCCCCTTCCAATTGAACCTGCCTAAACAAATTCTGGCAGAAGAGTAAGATACACAGATAATAAACAACATTCTGCCAAGCATTCTGATGAGCTGGATTTGCACATATGATGTTTTTCAGCCAGGTACCTCTATCAACATCATAGAGCCCATCACAGCATTCAACCTCTTATTTCAGCTTTTTTGGAAGAAAAGTTGCAATAATGTTTGAGATTCTGAAAAGCCATAAAATACATGATAAATGTTCAAACACTTTCAACAGATTCATATCTAATTGGTACCGGTTTAATTTGATCAAATCTCTGTTAAATTCATTCATTCATTTGCAGCTTCACAGAGTTTTAGTTCTGTACCCTAGGCAATTTTGCTAGCAATACAGAACCAAGTATTGTGCCCCTTATTATTATGACTTTCCATATTAGGAACCATATCATCTACTGCATAGCTCTTTGTCACTGAGCTGTGAGGTGCAGAAATCAGCAAGTAACTAGGTATTCCAGAGAAGAGTGGCTAAAACCACTCTAGCCACAGCTGTGGGTCACAAGGTAGTCTGCGTTTTCTGCACAGAATTCCAGATCCTGTCCTATCCAGGGACCGGACTGATAAAGGTGTGCATGTGGAAGAAAGAATATTAAGCACCATCGGTGTTCCACAACTGGAAAACACAATCTTTGGACAAGATAGACAAGGAAGGGGCATAATAAGTATAAACAGACATTGTTTATGCTCTATCAATGCTTTATCAATATCCATCTTATTTTTGGGAGAAACATAGTTCTAAACATCTGGTGATTACCAGGTTAGGAAAAGGTTCAGCCAGCTCTTGAAATAGATTGACGAAAGTACAGAAATGCTCTGTTAATACCATTATTGTATATATAGTCCCTAAAGCATACAGAAAAGGAAATAAAAAAGAGAGAATCCCTCTCCTTTATGTTTATTTTAAAATGCACATTGAAAGTAGAGGCATCTTCAACTTAAGCGTGTTCTAATGGATTAATACGGACTAGACACTCTGGCTGCCTCAAAGGCACCTGAGTTACTCACTTACTTGATGAAATCCATGACACAAATAAAACCTTTTAACATATCTATCAAAAGCTCACAAATATTTTTAACATGGACATTTCTGGGATATTTCAAACTTAAAGAATTGGAATCTCTGATAAAGCCCCATCAATGGATGCATGTCCTTTAAATGTTATCAGATATCTTAAGATGAAAGTTGATTAATCAAAAAGAAGTATTTAGGGTATATTGGACTCCCCAAAGAATGCATTTGAAAGAATGGATATCGGATTTTCTATGCCTGAGGCATAAAGAATTTGAGGGTTCACTGACCCATGGTCATGTGATCATTGGGTAACTTTTTGGGATAGTGTATTAATGTATATAAGCAGATTTATGGGAGAATCTTTAAATGTTAAAGATGTTAATATAATGTTAAACTATATACCAAAGGTTTGGAATTTGACTGTCTACCAGGAATTATGGTTGTATTGAGCATTGGGGGGGGGGGGCTAAAAGAATCATACTGAGAAATTGGAAATGTGATATTATTTCAGATGTCAAGGAGTAGTTGTCAGAATTGTGTGATCTCTCTGTTTTGGAAAAGGCAATATTTTCTACTAATCAGAGGATGCAGCAATACGTATTACTATGGCAAATATTTTGTGATATTTATAATAATATTTTGTACTGATCATATTATACTAGTGTATTCTAAGTGAGCCAGTGACTATTGGTAAATATAAAATATAAGGTAGATTTTTTAAAATTTCTTTCTTAGTTTGTATTTTTAGTTTGCTTGGGGTTGTCTCTTTTCTCTTTTTTAAAAAAAAACTAAGATTAAATATTGTTTTGTTACTTGTGTATGCATAACATAAATAAATAATGCACATTAAGAGTCGAGAAGTGTATGTGCATATGTGCATGAGATAATATGTACAAAGTATTTCTTTACTGTGTATTAATCAAAAGAGAACCCACAGAAAGCCTAAAATTATTCAGTGTTCGTAATACATCTGTTTTAATGGAGGAGCATTGGCAATAATCTCAATGTTTGGGATTACTGGGGCTGCAAAGAAAATACAACTCGACAGGTCATACTGGAACAGTACTTACATTTAATTACAAATGAGCCAGATATGTTGACAAGGAGAAAAATTACATTAAAACCATTGTGTATGAATGATCATCACCAACACTTTGACTCTTAAGAATTCACAGAACAGCATCATCTGCAATCTGCCTATTTATCAGAACATGCTATTTAAAATGTACGACTGAAACTAAAATGAGGTGCAAAGTAGACACTGAACAGTAGCAGGATGGATATCAAGTTCATGGGAAGCTGGGAGTGGCAATCCTTAAATGTAAGTACTACACCAAGTGTAGTGTTTTAAAATGTTGTTAAAGCCCTTGGTTTCTAACTGAAACAGTAATGATCTATTCTATCCATTCAAGATTTAGGCATTTACCTATAAAGGCATACATGTCAGATGCTTCCTCTATAACTTTGGCTGTTGGCTTGCCTGCACCATGACCAGCCTTGGTGTCAACATGAATTAGTAATGGATTGATTTGTTTGGGGCTTTGGCCTACAATAAACTGCAGAGAAGCAATGAACTTCAGGGAATGAAGAGGCACCACTCGGTCATCATGATCAGCTGTAAGAAGTAAAATCGCAGGATATTGGATTCCATCACCTTCTGGTACTTTGATATTGTGAAGAGGAGAATATCTGCAGAAGAGATACATACATTTGTACTTTGTGAACACCTATTGGTCATCAATAGCCAGATAAATGTTATTTGAGGGTCTGCCTCTCCCCAATTTCATCTGCCCGTCCTACCAGATCCAGCAGGGAGGGTATGTTACAGGTTCTGTCACCTAGGGAGCTACCTTTGGTGGGCTCTAGGTGGCGGGCCTTTTCTGCTGTAGCCCCTACATTGTGGAATCTTCTCCCCCCTGAGGTGAGGCTGGCCTCGTCACTGTTGAGCTTCCGGAGGTCCCTCAAGACTTGGTTATGCCAGCAGGCCTGGTGACCCCAGGGGACGGGTGAACCAGTGAGGTGGCTCCCTTATTTTTAACATCCCTCCATCTTTTATTCTTTGTTTTAGATGGTTTTAATATTTTTAATGTATTTATTGATTGTTTTTAGCTCTTTGTACGCTGCCAGAGTCGCTTGTTTGTGACATGGGCAGCTGTATAAATCCAAAAAACAAACAAACAAACAAACAAACAAATGGATAAACAATGCTGCATTCTATTTCAAGAGATCTAGGGAATGGGTGAGGAGCAGGATAGCTGCATCTAGAAGAACAACTGGACATGGCCATCTATAACATGCAAACAGACATCTGCTCCTGAACAATTATTCCCACTGAATCCCGTCCTCTCTATGCCCAGTATTCCTTCAATCTTCCAGCATGGATTTGAAACATGAACAAAGCTGGAAAACCTACTTCACTGGCAGATTGCTTGGTGCAATCAACACAGGTTAAAAATAGCAAATGCAGTGCTAGAGGTTATCAGGATACGGATCAAAAATACACAAATTGCTGGAATCATAACTGCCTTATACGATTCTGTATAAGGTTTTCTCTCTGTTGTGGAATTCTGTATAGTTTTGGTCACCAAATCTTAAAGAGAATATTAGGCAGTTGAAGAAAATGCAGTCAAGCCAAGATACCAAGATACTACTTGAACATCCAGGAAAATCTAGGGCTTCTGAGTTCATAAGAAAAGTTTCTAAAATGGGAATATAGAAAACATTCATATACTTATGTAGTAGGTGAGAGTTTGCCAAACTATCAAACTTCAAATACATTGGGATGTTATTCCCAAAGCTAGCTTGGAGTTTTGGGAGATTAGGAAGGCTGGTCTAGTATGTTATTAATTTGCAGAATACATCCTCTATTACTAAATCACATTAAAAAAACCCTTATAATATTCAACAAAATAGAAAACTAAGCAGCATCTTTATTATTGTTATTCAACAGTCTAGTAGAGTATACTGTATGTAAACAGAGAGCTACTCTTTACTTACTTGACCAGCCAACTAAACTGTTCTTTATCATCTGAGCAACCAAAATCTGTAGTCCACGCATGACCAATGGTGAATTTGTGGAACTTTAGCATGTCCATCACTCCAACCTGAGCAATAACACAGGCAAATAGATCTGGGCGCTGGTTGGCACAAGCAGCTGAAAAAGTTGGAAAGATACTCATGTTGTATTAATGGCTAAAAGAGCTATTAGCACTGGTGAATATCTACTATAGAATAGCTTCGAATGTAGCAAATAAGAAGACATCGTGTATGAAAACTGTAAGGAGGTACCAAATATTACTTTTAACATCAAAGCAGCTATTTTCTTTAAAAACTAACAGGATATGATACTGGAATACTTGCAGCAGGGCATGAGATTAAAACATATTGTGTCTAATGTTTAATAAAACAACAAAAAGAAACCTCCATGTTTTGAACAGAGGCAGGCAACTTGTAGCCCCTAACCCCTTCTGACAACACTTCTGAATATCATTTTCTTTCTCTTTCAAGGTCCAGGCAAGACCAACTAGCTTCCCAGTTTTTTTAAAAAGTACCCCATCCACTCCAAGAAAAAATGGGAACCCCCCCGAAAATCCCACTTTATGCATTATGCATCTACAACCCACTTTATGTCATCATCCCACCTATTGCAGCTGTTTGTTTTTATAAAACACAGTAAGGGCAATTCCCAACCACAAAAAAGTCCACCTCTGGATCATCCGCATAGTTAAAGCAATGGTATTCCCCGTAGTAACCTATGGCTGCGAGAGCTGGACCACAAGGAAGGCTGAGCGAAGGAAGATAGATGCTTTTGAACTGTGGTGTTGGAGGAAAATTCTGAGAGTGCCTTGGACTGCAAGAAGATCAAACCAGTCCATACTCCAGGAAATAAAGCCAGACTGCTCACTTGAGGGAATCATAGTAAAGGCAAAAGTGAAGTACTTTGGCCACATAATGAGAAGACAGGATAACCTGGAGAAGATGCTGATGCTAGGGAAAGTGGAAGGCAAAAGGAAGAGGGGCCGGCCAAAGGCAAGATGGATGGATGATATTCTGGAGGTGTCGGACTCGACCTTGGGGGAGCTGGGGATGGCGAGGGCTGACAGGAAGCTCTGGCGTGGGCTGGTCCATGAAGTCACGAAGAGTCGGAAGCGACTAAATGAATAAACAACTGGATCATCAATTAGCAGGTACAGAAGAAGGGCAACAAAATAGTAACTGGCAACTAAAAATGTACAGAAGTCAATGCTTACTAATCATGTATGTTTGATACAAATTTGAATTGTGTTTTCCCAGTAGACCCTTTTTCAGCTCAGCGCCCTCCAAATGTGCTGGGCAATAGATCTCATTATCCTCAGGCAGTCCCTGCCTGGAAAGATTAGGGTTCTATAGTCTAACACAGCTGGAGAACACCAGGTTGGAAAACCAGCCTTTTTATGTACTGAATTCTTTGTGTAGCTAGTTCTAGCCAGCACATTATGTGTATAGGTTATATACAGACAGATGTATAAATGTTTTTGCATATCATATAGATAAATGCAGTTTGCATATCTATATGAATGGGGCGTGGTGGCTCAGCGGGAAAGACGCCAGGCTTGTCGATCAGAAGATCACAAGTTCGGAGGTTCGAATCCCTAGCCTCGCGTGACGGAGTGAGCTCCCGCACTAGCCCCAGCTCTTGCCAACCTAGCAATTCGAAAGCATGCAAATGCAAGTAGATGAATAGGTACCACTTTGGTGGGAAGGTAACAGCGTTCCGCGCACATCATGCTGGCCACATGACCGTGGAAGCGTCTTCGGACAACGCTGGCTCTTCGGCTAACAAACGGAGATGAGCACCGGCCCCTAGAGTCGGACACGACTGCACAAATGTGCGGGGGGAACCTTTACCTTTATATCTATATGATGTCTAGACGTAGAGCAAATTCTGTGATTCTGTTAACTAGTGCATTTGTGAATTTTTAAAAATAGCCTTTTAAGAACTTAAGTCTCCTTTGCATACTCATGTTGCCTTTGCATTAAATCCATCCAAGGTAATCAAATAACAGAGAAACATATAGCCTGATCTTACCAACTAAGAGACCTCCATTTGAACCTCCATTAATAGTCAGCCTTTTTGAAGATGTATATCCCTCTTGGGCAAGATACTCAGCTGCACACTGGAAGTCATCAAAACAGTTTTGCTTACTGGCCAAGATTCCACCTAAACACAGACAAAAACAAAGCGGTTAACTTCTTCAGAACACGTACAGACTTTGGATCCCACAGATTTGGAATAATGCTCTCAAGGCAGGGAGGTGCAAAAAGCACAGCTTGGGATGACTTTTCAGTTCCATGAGTATTTTAAATAATTGATGCAGTTGGGAATACAAAAGACAATAGAGATCTCTCTCAACAAAAGAATCAGAAGATGCTTCTGCCAATACCTTCAATGCTTTCAGAAGCTCTGAATAATGCATACTGGGAAGGACGAAATAAAGCTCCACTACTATTCTAGGTAATGTTCCTAATAACAGATCCCATCTAAAAGCCTTACATGGAGCAGTCTGACTATGAGCAGCCCTGACAAAGGTCTACCTAGATTTTTAATGGAAGCTTAGAGTCTTCATTTCTTTCATAGCTTTTTAAAGACAGTGAAAATTTAGAAATCGATGGGAAACAGATAAATGAGCAGATTAAAAAAAAAAAAAGAACCATGAAACTTGGTATCAAACACATGGGTCTTCATTTTGAGACCCGGCACTTTTATCCCACCAATCAGCTCAAAACAACTATAGTGAACAAAATTCAAACAGCCAACCAAGCACTAATTAAGCAAGCTGTGCCGCAAGGAGGCCAGGGCAACTTGTCCCTTAAGCCTAACCTTGCAAATAGCGCCTCGTATTCCTGTATCTGTGGTTCAGGGCTCCTGGTCACTTGCAGAGACTCCAGGATGATAATCATCACTCCACCTCCCTAACTTTGGGGTTGTGACTGATGTGATACTTCAAAGCCAGATGGGTACATTTCCAAGGAGGAAATTCCCTGCTCTTTGCCCATCCAGGTCAAAATGATATAAACCAGGTTTGCCCCCTCAACCCAGTTCAAATCACAGGTGAGGATAGATGTATTGCTGGCAGACTAACTGAATATAAAGGAATGTGGGAAGGGGGAAGGATCGTTTTGTGAATGAAATCCATTCTATCTGCACAGGACTATTTGGATTCAAGTCTTTGTGCATAACGTTTAGTGTTACGTTGTATCAAGTTTCTTTCTAAGGGGCTATTGCTTTTGGCTTGCACAAAACTTAACGATCATACAAAATCTGAGTGGCCATAGAAAAGGTGACCTCTTCAAATTCTTTAATCATTTCAGTGCGTCCTTCATAGCATTTCAAAACCCTGGCAAATGAATGATAGCTCCTTGCACTCTAGAACTGCCATCATACAGTAATACAGTGTTTCTCCATGCTGGCTGGGGAATTCTGGGAGTTGAAGTCCACATGTCTTAAAATTGCCAAGGTTGAGAAACACTGCAGTAATATATGAAACATTCAAAAGAAAATGCAACCAAGGTTGAAAGGAACATGTAATACATATGGCTCTGAAAAAGCCATAGCAGAGAGAAGCACCTAGATGACCTTGAGTGATCTCAAATAAGCTAATAAGCAGGATTGGACCTGGCTAGTACAGTATTTGAACTGAAGATCATCTAGAAACCCCAAAGCTGTACCTACATTGGAAGGTTTAAGAAAATATTTTGGGAATGGACAATGGCCAACCAGGTCTATACTGATGCCAAAAAACTCAACATGGACATACCTATAGCCTGCCACAGATTCAACTTGAGGGAAACTTTAGCTCTGAATATACCATGGAAAACAGAAAGTGGGAAGGAGAGACATCCTGTCTTCCTTCAGTAGTGCAACATCAAAAATCGTTCCATGCTATCTAAGACCACTGCACTAAGCTCACACCATCAGAAATTGCTGCCACTGAAATTAACAAACAGATGTCAGTTACTACCAACATGCAGTCTGCAATGCCAATTATGCCAGGAAATGGGAAAATAAAGACCACTCAGATCACAGTAGCCATTATTAAAACACACATTAAAGCTCTTCAGCTGATTTCCAGTTATCGCAAAATACTTTGTCTTGGGTATTAAAATGCTGGCATGAATGCTTTATATTTCTGAAAATCATTGGGTCCCTTTTCCCAATTATTGGTAAACTCTTTAAATTAGAGAAACAATGAATACTAAAAGTCATGAAACAGTAACATGAAAAGCAAGTGGGAAACGTGTATATTCTTCAAGCATTCTTTGAAAGAGCTTTTGAAAAAGATGCAATTGAGAATAAGATTTTTTTGAAAGAATTAAGAAGTGCAAGAGATTTAAATAAGTTTGTGACAGTGATGTTTACATATCCATACCCATTCCATAATGTTCAGGGTATGGAACCCTATCCAGAGCATAAAAAAGAAGTAACGAATAGTAAGCCAAACAAATTAAAGCTGAAATCAAAGAGATAGTTGTAATCATTCAGCAGGCAGATCCACCATTTCATATTTACACAAAATCAGCTTGCCACTGAACAACATGTTTTTGCAATACGACATCTTACCTTTGTGCCAGGTCTCGCCATATTCACCACCTCCCCTGATATTAGCCACAGCTAGAATACCGCCTAGGTGCCTTATAAAAATAAGTCTTGATACACTGCAAAACAACAACCACAACCTCAATTAATAGTCAAATACGGCTATAGCAGTAGCACGAATATGGATTTTCCTGATGCTTTAACACAAAGGAGAAAGAATTGAACTGATACCATACATATTGTAACAAATGAGCTCTTCTTAACGAAAAATCTTTTCATGGTTCAATTCAGCAAACCTAACTCACTGACCAAAAATGTACTTCAATCCCCACTTCCACAGCACTGAACTAAAGTCAATTAAAGAAATAAAGTCAATGAAAAATCCACAGCAGCTTATTCAAGTTTTCTAACTTTATATTTCATTTATGGAAATAATTCATTTATGCAAATATACTCTTGAGTTAAGATGTTAGAAAGGAAAAGTACCTCAATACGTTCAATTTAGAAGAAAGCATCTACCTACCTACCTACCTACCTACCTACCTACCTACCTATCTACCTACTTATCCAGAGTCAACTCAACTCTATTAAAGGTAGTTAATAAATGATTTATTTCTATTATCTTCTCAACACTACCAGACTGGAAGAACCCATAATACTACTGTAGCTCATGTGATACTGACTATAATTTAGTAATCCCAAGGAATATTTAGATATTCCAATTTGCTTCTAGCAATCTGAATTCCATTTTTGTATCTATATAACCATTTTGGAATTTCCTGAATACATGTGGACAAAAGCTGCCTAGGACAGCTTATTTTCAGCTTGGAATGCCATTGCACATAAATGGAAGTCTAATTTTTTAAAAAAGAATCCCTGTCAGATAATAAAAATAAATTAGACATATCAAGCATAAAAGGAATGCAGCTTTTAGAAAATATGCAAAAAAGCATCTTTGAAGTATAAGTTAATGCCATTCTAAAGTATCTTCCAGTGTGAGAATTAATCAGATTTTAAAATTTATTTTTATTTATTTTTATTTTATTTTCTATCCCTTTATTATTTTTACAAATAACTCAAGGCGGCGAACATACCTAATACTCCTTCCTCCTCCTATTTTCCCCACAACAGCAACCCTGTGAGGTGAGTTGGGCTGAGAGAGTGACTGGCCCAAGGTCACCCAGCCGGCTTTCATGCCTAAGGCGGGACTAGAACTCACAGACTCCTGGTTTCTAGCCCAGCACCTAGGCCAAACTGGCTCCTTCTGTTCTCACCACCACTTTGTCAGCCTGGGTGTTTACATTAGCTGTCTTTGTCACTAGCATTTTTATTGGTTTTATCTCTAAATGATATCTATTAATGATTCTGAGAGCAATCGTAAGTGCTGGGGGGGGGACTTGAAGTGTGGATGATCTGCCACTTCCAAAGCCTCGCTGACTTGCCATAATAGGTTATTTATTTTTAGATTGTTCTCCAATTCATTTCAAAGAAAGGACTGTGTTTGCATAGATTTATAACTCCGAAGATTTCTAATGGGGTCTTGGGATGTCTGCATCGGTACCCCTCCAGCAGATCTGGTGAAGGGAAAGCTCAACTCTTTTAGCGTTAGCATATTAAAGCAAGAGAACTGCAACTAATTACAAAGATGTTGGAGTCATTAATCATCTCTAAATACTATTAACCAAGTTACAATTAGTGATCACAAAAGGAAAAATGATAGGAAGAAAGCTTGCTGTCAAATGCCATTGAAAATTAATTGAGTCTAATGTTGAGGGAGTAAAAATAATATACCAGAAAAATACAAATCATCCTGGAAAATATTCCATATTTCCCCTAAACAATATTATCTACATACCACTTTATATAGAGAGCCAACTGCCATTCACAAATGGTTTATGTTAAATTATGATACAGCACCTATCTTCTCCTTCTACCATGACTATATCAGAAGTTTTATATATATGATCTATTTTGCTTGTTTCTTCTTTTACTGTAATTAGTTCTCTGTTCAATGGCTCTCCTACAGAGAGAGAGAGCCATTCCTCTTCTATGCATGCCTGAAGTAAAACAGGATGCCTAGAGAAGGACCCTCCACACATCATAAGAGATACGCACACTGGTGTCTCATATTCTTCATATAATATGCTTTGTATAATAAATAGTAAAGCTGACACAAAAAGATACATTCTGATCCTCCAGCTGAGCTCAGAGTTTGAAAGTTTGAAAGAACTGGAGCTTGAAGATTATGAAAGTGTTTTGAAGTCCACCTAGAACAAAAATCTTGTTCCTTGCTTCTAGGTGTATGACTCATTTATTTAAAGTTTACTGTCAGGTTGTATCTATATGTCTAAGGTTGAGTGATTGGTGTTGGTGCTGTATAAGAGACATAGAACAAGAATAAAAAATGAGGACAGATATCATGTAGAAAGAAAACATGTGGAATGTTGGTGGAGTACAAGTATTTTCCAGGTCATCAGTTTCTGGAATTGTGTGCGTATCTTCCTTCCTTCCTTCCTTCCTTCCTTCCTTCCTTCCTTCCTTCCTTCCTTCCTTCCTTCCTTCCTTCCTTCCTTCCTTCCTTCCTCCTTCCTCCCTCCCTAAAATCCAGATGGTTTATATCAAAGAAGCACTGCTTTATAAAAGGAACAAATGTCTAAAAAGTGTAAGTGAAAGGCAGAATGGAAGGAAGAAAGGTCATGTGATCTACTGCTTGTCTTTCACTATTGCAGGCTTGTCCAGGAACATGTTCAATCAGATTTGGGTGTGCAGCCTGGAAACTGCCAAAGTGGTCATGTAAGTAATAAGCTTTGGGACTCAACTCAGCTAAACCAATTAAGAACAGTTATGTATTTAAGTGAAAGACTTTTGGAATACTTTCCCCTATTATTATTAACAACAACAAAGATTTCTCCTTACATTTCAAACATTCACCACAATAGATACTAAAGGGACGGTTATAATCTTGAAAAAAATTCCTTTTAAATTAAAAAAAAACCAAAAAAGGATAAAACAAAGTTTGTGCGTGTATGTATGCACATGCATGTGTGTGTTTGTGTGTGTACACACACACACACACACACAGACATACATACATAAATGCACACACACAGATGCACAGACACAAGGTTTAAAATAAGAATTACCCATGAGTGGCAACAGATGAACTTATTTCTTCTCCCCCCCCCCCCCAAAAAAAAAAATTAAAACTGTTTTTCAGCAGGCTGAATTCTTGCCCCTTCTGGATTTTTCAGGTAGCTTGGGGAGGGTGATTCCCTGGATCCAGGAGAATGTGAACACCTCTTTGCATGAGGGGTCAATGCCAGCAGCCACTGAGGAGGCACTAATTCATCCCTTCCTTAATATCTCCTGGACCTGGAGATATTAGATAACTACTGCCCAATCTCCAACTTCTCTTTATAGTGAAAATGGTTGAAATGGTGGTGTGGGACCAACTACAGTATGTAGCACCCTAGACAGTGGGTTCAGGCACAGACATGGGATAGAGACAGTATTGGTTGCTCTGGTTGATGACTTCTGTTGAGACCGGGATGAGAGTAATGCCCGTCCTGGTCCTTTTGGTGGCCTTCAATACCATTGACCATGCCATTCTTCTGGACAGGCTGTGGGGATCGGAGACACTGTCCTGCAGTGGTTCTGCTCCTTCCTTAGCAGGTAGTTGGGTGGATGTTGGGGGAGAGAAATCAGCACCAAGGTACCCCAAGTGTCAGTGTTCTCCCCCTTGCTATTTAACATCCCCATGTTTTGTCTCTGGAGAAGGTTGCACTGCCCTTGAAGGAGTAGGTCCATGATTTGGGGGTCATCCTGAACTCATGGCTTCTACTGGATCAGCAGGTGGAAGCCATGGCTGAGGGACCTTTGCTTAGTTTCAGCTGGTGCACTTAGTTGCAGTCCTATTTTCAGGTTTCAATAACTTTTTCATAAACTTCCAACTTTCCACTTACCTATAACTTGGTGTGATTGATATGTTGAAGCCACCATAACCATAAAGGAAGGCAGGATGAGACCCATCCAATTTGATTCCTTTTTTGTGGATAATAAACATTGGTATCTTGGTACCATCTTTGCTTGGATAAAATACCTGAGACAGAAAGGAAAGGGGAAGAAAACTATGAATTATGTGAATACTTAAGAGTATTCTTGGAGGCATATTAGTCCCAGGTACACTTCTACCTGAACAAAAGGAAAAAGGAGGGGGAATGAATGAAATTTTGATTGCTGGAATGCTTAAAAAATAAAAATTTCCTTCCTAGATCAGACTGTAGAACAGAAATTTAAACTTGGCATGCTCAAATGCATGTGGAAGTTCCAAATCAGCACAGAAGAGAAATTGCCATCTATCCTCATTTGTCATAAGCATAACAGAAATGTCTGTTTTTCACATGCTGCTGATACAGTTTGGCAATACCATAATCCTAGAAAAGGAATGGAGAAGCTGTGGCTCTCTAGATGTTACAAATAAAAATTACCAGCATGTTTCAATATTGGTCCTGCTACCCAAGACTGATGGGAATTGTCTGAACATCTGAAAGGCCACAGCTATCCAGGCCTGGTCTAGCATGTTTTATGTACACTACCGGACAATGATTCATTTCTTATAATCACAGATGGTGATTATTAATATGGAATGTGTGGCCATAAAATTTATTTATTTATTTATTTATTCAAATGTATCACTGCCCATCTCTACAGCAGTAGACTCTGGGCGGTTATAAAATGAGGCAATGGACAATGAATTGAGATCATTTTAAAATGGAAATGAACAAATTCATGAAAGATCAGTTTATAAAGAGCTTG
This sequence comes from Charina bottae, assembly GCA_023362775.1. Taxonomy (NCBI): domain Eukaryota; kingdom Metazoa; phylum Chordata; class Lepidosauria; order Squamata; family Charinaidae; genus Charina; species Charina bottae. Next base: position 2,507,134 of record JALMGJ010000025.1, on the reverse strand, counting down.
CTGACTTTATACTACCCCCTGAATCATAGGAAGCACACTTTAAAGACTGCTGGGAAATGCAATGGAAAAGGTGCTTTGGGGTCTTCTTGAAAGTATCTGATTGGCATTGTACTAGTATTGAGTGCTGAACTAGACGTCTCTTAGCCTGATGCAGCAAGGCTTTTATAACATTTATAGATAATTTGGAAACAAAACAATGTTTACATCAAATGCATTCATGGAGGCGAAAAGGAAGAAGCCCTAAGAAGATAGAAATCAATCACTATAGAGAGGTTGTCACTGCTAAGATGCCTAGAACTTCTATGATGCAATTGCTGACTCACATAACACAGTATATGTTTAAGAAACACAAGGTTTTCATACTGATCTTCATAAAGCTAAGGCAGTACAGGTAGTCTTCACTTAACAACGAAAAGGAGGTTATACCTTCTTTTGGAAAGGACTGCCTGAACAAGAACGACAAATACATGGGGTAGGCTTTGCTATCAAAAATGACCGTGTGAAGCTCTTGTCAGAAGTTCCCACTGGCATTAACGAACGACTCTCAATTCTCCGAATAAAACTCGCCAAAAACCAACAGGCAACTATCCTAAGTGCTTACGCACCAACACTAGATGCAGATGAGGATATCAAGGAAAAATTTTATATCCAGCTGGACACCATCTTATCAGAGATACCAAAGGAGGATAAAATTATCCTCCTGGGCGATTTCAATGCCAGAGTTGGGCGTGACTTTGATTTGTGGCCGGGGATCATTGGGAAAGAAGGAGTTGACAATAGCAACACGAATGGAATCTTACTTCTGACTAAATGTGCAGAGCATAACCTTGTCATTACTAACACACTCTTTCGCCAGAAAAATAAATTTAAAACATCATGGAAGCACCCACGGTCGAACCACTGGCATCTTTTAGATTATGTAATTGTCTGTGCTAGAGATCGCCGTGATGTACTTCTCACCAGAGCCATGACGAGCGCCGATGACTGCTGGACAGACCATCGATTAATTCGATCCACGATGGCCATAAAGATTGTCCCTCATCGTAGGCTCCAAGGAAGAAAACCAAGGCGTAAAATGAATACACTGGCCCTTCAAGATCCTATTAAACGAGCTTGCTTTCAATCAACTCTCAAGGAACATCTGCCTATGGAACTTCCTGAAAATGTTGAGGAACACTGGATTAAATTGAAGACTTCTATTATTTCAGCCTGTGAACAAACTATCGGATACCAGACTAAGAGACATCAGGACTGGTTTGATGAGAACGATAGTGAGATTGAACATATTATTGACAAGAAAAGGAAAGCCTTCCAGATATGGCAAAAAGATATTAACTGTGCCGTTAAGAAAAAAATCTACGCCAGTGCAAAGGCAGAAGTCCAAAGAAGAACTAGAGAACTTAAGAACATATGGTGGATAAAAAAAAGCCCAAGAAACCCAACATTTTGCAGATGCTCATGATGCATGGGGCTTTTTTAATGCCATAAAGGCCATCTATGGACCAACAAACCATGGTACAAATCCCTTACGCTCAGTAGATGGTGCTAAACTTCTAAAGGACAAAGAGTCTATTGCACTGCGCTGGAAAGAGCATTACTACAGTCTCCTTAATCGTCACTCTACTGTGGCTGATGAAGTCTTTTTGCAAATCCCGCAAAAACAAATAAGAGATGATCTTGCAGTACCCCCTAGTTTGGAGGAAGTCAGTAAAGCCACTAATCAAATGAAAAATAACAAAGCTAGTGGACCTGATGGGATTCCTGCTGAAGTCTTTAAAGAAGGCGGGCCTGAACTTACACAACAACTTCATAAGCTCATTGAAAAAATCTGGATGAGGGAGGAGATTCCAGCAGACTTTAGGGATGCCATAATTATCATTCTCTTTAAAAAGGGTGATAGAACAGACTGTGGAAACTATCGAGGCATCTCCCTTCTAGCCACAGCAGGCAAAATCCTGGCAAAGATCATCGCAAACCGTCTCCTATCTGTATCAGAAGACATCCTCCCTGAAACGCAAAATGGCTTCCGCCCTTCAAGGGGAACAGTGGATATGATCTTCACTGCACGACAGCTTCAAGAAAAATGCAAGGAGCAAAACCGCCCTCTGTACATGGCGTTTATTGATCTGACTAAAGCTTTTGATACTGTAAATCGTACTGCTCTCTGGACCATCCTTCTGAAAATCGGATGCCCTGATAAATTTGTGAACATCTTGCGGCTACTCCATGAAGAAAAGATGGCAACAATCCTAAATAACAATGGCTCTCAAAGCGATCCATTTAAAGTGGAATCCGGCATTAAACAGGGATGTGTTATTGCTCCAACCTTATTCACTATCTTCATCGCTATGATTATACACCTTGTTGAAGAGAAACTTCCTACTGGTGTAGAAATTATATATCGAACAGATGGAAAGCTTTTTAATCTTAGTAGGCTGAAAGCAAAAAATAAGGTAATTACAATTTCTGTTATAGAACTTCAATATGCTGATGATAACGTAGTCTGTGCACACTCCGAGGAAGATCTTCAAACTATCCTAAACATCTTTGCAGAAGCATATGAAAAGCTCGGCCTCTCGATTAACATTAAAAAAACCAAAGTGCTTTACCAGCAAGTTCGAACCAATCCCTCCGCAGCGCCATCAATCCAGCTTAAAGGTGCGTTACTAGAAAATGTCGACCACTTTTCTTATCTCGGCAGCCATCTATCTACAAAAGCCGACATCGACGCTGAAATTCAGCATCGTCTGAGCTCTGCGAGTGTAGCTTTCTCCCGAATGAAGCGTAGAGTGTTTGAGGATCGGGACATTCGCGGGGAGACCAAAATGCTTGTTTACAAAGCCATTGTACTACCAACCCTTTTGTATGCCTGTGAAACATGGACCCTCTACAAACGCCACCTCCAACTTCTTGAAAGATTCCATCAACGCTGCCTCCGAAAAATTCTGCAAATTACTTGGGAAGATAGGTGGACTAATGTTAGCGTATTAGAAGAAGCGAAAACCACCAGCAATGAAACAATGATCATCCAACATCAACTTCGCTGGACCGGCCATGTTGTTTGAATGCCTGACCATCATCTTCCAAAGCAGCTACTTTACTCCCAACTTAAGAATGGAAAACGGAATATTGGTGGACAGCAAAAGAGATTCAAAGTTACTCTCAAAACTAATTTTAAAAAATGTAATATCAGCATTGAGAACTGGGAAGCCCTAACTCATAAGCGTTTCAATTGGAGGTCAGCCTTTATTAAAGGCGCTATGGACTTTGAAGAAGCATGAGTACAGGGAGAAAGGGAGAAATGAGCTAAGAGGAAGGCACGTCAAGCAAACCCTCATCGTGACCGTCTTCCACCCGGAAACCTATGCCCTCATTGTGGGAGGTTGTGCGGATCCAGAATTGGCCTTTACAGCCACTTACGGATCCACTGTTAAGATTTTACCCCTGGAAGACAATCTTACTCGGCTACAAGTGATCGCCAAGAAGACGACTTAACAACGGTATTTGAGCCTGGAATTTCAGTTGCTAAGCCATGCGGTTGTAAAGCGAGATGGCATCGCTTAGCAATGGCAATCCTAGTGATTCCCCTTGCCGTCGTTAAGTGAATTTTACTGGTCGTTAGCCTGAGCACCCACCCCAATCCAAGCCATTCCGGGCATGGTTCCTCCCAGTCCTGAACACTGCCTTTAACTCCCCCCACCCACTTATCTCCCCCCCATCTCTGCCCTTTTGGAAGCCCTGCACCCTGCCTTGCGGGGCGGCAAGCAGACCTGGAATCCGGAACTTTGGAAAGCTGCTCCAAAGGTTCTGAGAAGATAGCGTAAGCTTTGGAGCCACGTGGAGGAAACGTTCGCCAGAGAAGCTGGGTCCGAAAAGGACTCAGCAAAGGCAGCCAGGCACTTCTGCTTCGCCCATGGCGGCTGGGTGAAACAGGCGAAAGGTCGGTGTGGGGAACTGGGAGAGGTGGCAGCTGGGTGAAGGAAAGTGGGCTGGGGAGGCTGGAGCTTGCTATGGTGGCCTTGCACCACGCGGTGGGACGGGACAGGTGGCCTTGCATAGCGCGGCTGGACTTGCTGCCCCACAAGGCAGGGTGCAAGGCTTCCAAAAGGGCAGAGATGGGGGGGAGATAGGTGGGTGGGGGGAGTTGAAGCACCCCTGCAGTTGTAAATGTGGCCGGGCTGCCAAGCACCTGAATTTTGATCACATGACTGCGGGTGTGCTGCAACAGTCGTAATTTTGGGCACAGGTTGTAAGGTCATTTTTTCAGCACCATTGTAATTTCGAACGGTCGCTGAACGAATGGTTGTTAAGTGAAGACTACCTGTATATAATTAAGCAACAGATTTATAGAAAAAGAATAAAACAGAACATAAAGAAAATTTATAACAGCAGTCATGAAAGGCAGTCAAAATTGTATATGAGTTTCTGTTAGATAAAGGCCCAATCAGACACTGGCTTTTCCTAAACTGTTTTGTTCTCTTGCCAAATGTTAAAACTCTTGCAGCTGAGAGAACTGGTTTATTTGCCATTTCTGATTTTTCTGCCATTTTGAGTATCTGAACAGTCTACTTTCAGCTGGGTTTTTTCTTTTCTTTCCAAGCACCTTTAAAAATAATTTTACATTGTAAGGCTTTTAGTGGAACTGCTGAAGTTCTGCTGCCCTTATAAACTATACTAAACAGCCTAGTCAAAAAGATGTCTATACAATTCAATAGAAGGAATTAATAAATGAATAACATTCATTTCCAGTGCTAAGATCAGATTTCTTCCCTAAACTGGGTGCTTTCCAGGTGTATTAGCTTCCAGTCCCGGAATTGTCGGCAATGTCTATGCCAGATGTGAAATTCTGGTAACTGAAATCCACATATATCAGGAGTTTCAGATTAAGGAAGGCTGTGCTATATAATTCTTGGGCAAGAATTCTTGGCTGCATTCTGAAATTAATCACTGGCTTTCATAAATAGTTCTCTCTAGGTATGATGTTCTACTTTACACAGTGAAGAACATGCTCCTAGTTTCTGAGGCATTACTTTATGTGGATTTAGTATCTAGGACATAACTAGGAGATATCTGGTGACATACAGATCATACACATGGAGAACCTTCCCCAACGTGACACCCCACAGAGGTGTTGGGATTACCTCTTCTAGAATTTCCAGCCAGCATAGCCAATGGCTCACCTGACTGGAAATTCAAGGAGCTGTAGCCCTAATAATACGGAGGGCACCAGTTCAGTGAAAGATGATTCAAAGCTTTAAAAATCAGCACCATGGAATGTTTACCCTGATTTTTTAATAAGTAAGAAAAAATGTTCTCTAAAGAAACTGAAGGCAGCTTCCCTGGAATAAAGCAGTGAAATGAGGCAAGAGCTATTTTTGCAACTAGAAGATAATTCCAGGAGGAGTATGATAAACATGATATTTACCCAGTATATTTATTATCATGCCCATGGTTGGTAAAATTAAACACCAAACACTATGGTATTTCAAATTAGAAGATGTTTCAGAACTGGGGGACAGAGAAAGGACTACAACCTTGAAATATGTTTTTGTCCACATTCCAAATAATCTGTTATTTATGATAGCCCTACATATAACAGGTGACCCAGACATAATCCTTGCCAACTCCTCAAAGTTGTTCATTTTCATTAGACTTTTAAAGAAAAACTTGCATAGATTGTTTACTTAAATAGCCTGACATTTACTCTTATTAACGTTTTGGGGATTTAAAAAAAAAAATCTATGTTCCCAGGCATTCCTGTTCAAATAATTAATTTACCTCTTTAGATAGACATTATACTAAAGTCTACTGGAGTGGGCAGCTATAATAAATTGGAATAAATAAATAAAAAAGAGAAGTCAGTCTATTGAGATTGCACCTGCTTTAATCTCCCCTTAAGGAGCTTCTCATATTATCAAACATAAGAAGTATTTTGGGGACATTGAGAGAAATCTAAAACAAATAGGTCCAAAGAGGGAGAAAAATCTGGAAGTTTTAATTTTAAACCTCAACAACTGTCATCAGAAAACAGCTTTATTTTTTTTAAATAGCTTAGAAAGATACATCTCATACCAATTATTCAGTGCTACCATATTTCATAAAGGAGCACACATTTCTGATGAGCTACAGTTACGGATTCATTGGTTCACTGACTTACGTCCTGCCTTTCCTCCAGGAACTTAACGTAGCTTAAACAGCCCCAGTCTCTCCCCCAAACAAAGGTAGGCTGGGCTGAGAGAGAGAGAGAGACTGGCCAAAAGTCACCCAGAGAACTTCTGGGTTGGGGGTGAACTTGAACTTGAGTCTTCCTAATCCTAACCTACCTTCACCGCTACACCGGAGCTGCGCAAACTGAGGGCCTAGGGCCTCATATGCCTTGACTGTAGCCCTCAGAAACCTCCAACAATTTTAAAATTATAACTTTTAGTGTTACAAAATGGGGGAATAAACTGTTTAAAGCTTAATTACTGTTTTATATTATTATATACACTTAATTGTAATTACCTTTAAATACATAGGACACCCTTCTTAGTTTTAGTCTTGGCTCTACACACTACTTTCTAGAGCAGAGCTTTCCAAACTGTGTGTCGGGACACGTTAGTGTGTCGGCTGCAGTGTCTGGGTGTGTCGCGGCTGCTGCTGCCTCCAAACCTGCCCTGCCAGGATTCCACGCTGGTCCTAGTGCCTGCCTTGTGCCCTGCTGTAAGAGTGTGTCCCAAAATGATGCATGTCTAAAAAGTGTGTCACCAACATGAAAAGTTTGGAAAGCTCTGTTCTAGAGAGTGGCTCCACCACAGCAGCCAAAGGTTCTCAGCTGGGCAAAAGCTACCCCTGGATAATGGGATCCTGTTTCTTTAGCAGCTTGTTAACCATACTCCAATATGGTGGTGGTGAATTTTTTTTAAAGTTACAAATATCCAGGAGCAGCTGAACATACCTAAACTTGTAAGAAGAGAATGTTAACAAATCAAAAGAATGAATCCTTCAAAGAACAGATACTGATTAATTTGACTCCATGAAGGGAATTTTGGGGAAACAATGGAGATTCAGCATAAACCAATGCATTGTCGAAGGCTTTCACGGCCGGAGTTCAATGGCTGTTGTGGGTCTTCCGGGCTGTGTGGCCGTGTTCTGGAAGTTGTGGTTCCTAACGTTTCGCCAGCATCTGTGGCCGGCATCTTCAGAGGGCAGGAGCACAGATAGAAGCAAAATCACATAGATTTTGCTTCTATCTGTGCTCCTACCCTCTGAAGATGCCGGCCACAGATGCTGGCGAAACGTTAGGAACCACAACTTCCAGAACACGGCCACACAGCCCGGAAGACCCACAACAGCCATAAACCAATGCCTTTACATCTGCTCTGTGGGACTCAGGTGTAGATTGAGTGCCAACTAACTTTTCCCTGAATCCGCATGGTGGTCCTAGGGCTGTGTTGTTTGAGTAAAAGAGACACAGGCTATGCTAATGATGTCAGGCTTGTTAAACTTTCAGTGCAATATAATGAAGGGTCATATCATAGTTATGCCAAACAAGGCTGTTATGAAAAATAGAAGACTCGGGATAAATAATCAAGGAAGCCTTTAGGAAAGTTCATTTCCCCATTTCTCATTCAGGGGGCAAGAAGCAGTGTCATGCTGATCGAGGCCAAGTGCCAGAAGCCAGTCATTTAGAAAAAAACCCTTGTTAGTGAATTTGGCAGCCTGGCAGCAAATGAACCCACCAGGTGGCGGGAGGGGAAAAAAGAGAAATGGAAGAGCAAGGCAATTTTCAAAAAAAGTTCAGACAGAAATCCAGCAGTGAAGGCAAAGGATTAGGGAGCTTTTATTATTCTTATTATTATCCTTGCTTGACCAAGTTGAAGAAATAGTTTTATTCACCCTGAAGAAATATTAAATGGAAAAAAAAGTCTGACAAAATAGATTACTCAAATACTTTTGAAGTCATTTAATTCTACTTATATTTGATAGGAAGTTGAAGGAGTATTTCATATCTTTTAAAATAAAAGGGTATTCTCTCTCATTTAAGGTATTACTAAAGCAAACTTCGTTCATTAAGGTAGCTATTAATGCCTGGCCTTCCAGGGGAGGCAAGAGAAAGTGGAGTCAAAAACCACGGCAAGACCAAAGAACTGGTGAGTAAGCCAGTGAGTAAACCAGTGAGTAAACCTCTCCTGGTAAGGAGAGGACAGGAGATCGCCCACATGTGTTCTGGACAGCAGCTCCTCATAAGGAGACCGTAGGACAGTGGTCTTCCGTGGGTTTGAGAGCCAGGAGACAAAGGGATTAGCCATCTTGCTTGCAACCATGGTGGAGCCTTTTAAAGGACACTAAGTTTGCAAGCCCCACTTTCTAATAACTTTTGAAAATTGCCTATTAACCATCTTAAAGCTATTAGAGACCTTTTGAACAAGAAGTTTGAAAAGTCACCGCGTGAGTTTAACTTCAACTTTGAACAAAAGAAAAATTAATTACAAGCTTAAGAACTTAAAGAATTTGAAATACACAGCAAAAAGCTAAATAAGATTTTGATCTGAGAAAGTTACAAATGGATTAAGGGTCCAGTTAAATTTGGAATATTGACATTTATTATAAGATTCTGGAATTAACTATAAAAAATAAATAGCTTCTCATGGGAACCAGAGTTATTTTGGCTATCTTGGTTTATAACAAAGATAAGCAACTTTATGATTTTAGAAACTGGACACTAGAGGGGACTAAAGATTCTAAGAAAAGGAAAACAAATACAAGCCAGCTTTTGGTGTTTGTTAATTGGGACGTACAAAATGACACAAAACATCATAACATTGGAAATATTAAAGGAGATTGTTGAAGAATGGAGCCAGAAATCAGTAGCTACAATATCAACAGTGTCAGTAATGATGTCTGATCTAATGAATAGATTATGTCCAAAAGATATCAGTGAAGGAATGACCAAATTTGTGGACCAAATTTTACCTAACAAGACAGAGAAAGAACTGAAAGTGGAACTACAAATAACAGGCCAAGAGAATGATTTGGAAAAGGACACTTTACTGGATATACAAAAGACATTGGCTGAAGTTTTTAAAATTAAAGAGGAAATACAAAAGACAACCAAGAGAATGACCTGGAAAATGTTTTCTTATTGGATCTACAAAAGAGGCTTGTTAAACCCTTGAAGAAGTCTATGTGGTGGGATAAAAAAGAATTGAAGAGAAATCAAATCCTAAAACAATATTTGAATGAACTAAAGATTAAGACTGTTAGATGTAAAAGGAAGGAATATAAAGTTAGTTTATTTGATCAAGGTTAAAATAAGACTTTTTTGCAAAGTTTTGGCAACTCTTTACAGACTTTTGAAAAGTTGATGTTTTATGGATTTGCTTATAGATAACGGATGAGATATGAGATGAAGTGATATCTGTCTGTAACCTTATAGTGAGTGAAGAGTTACTAAATTTGTCTATACTTGTAATGAAAGTTGGAAGTCACTTCTTTATATATTTCTTTTCCTTTTCTTTATCATATTCTTTCTTTTTTCTTTTTCTTGCACTTTTTATTCTTTTTTACTATTCTTTTTTCTTAAATTTTAGTTTGTATTGATTTTCACTACTGTAATAAAAATTCTTAATAAAAAAATTATATGGGTTGTTGTTGTGGGGAAAATAGGAGGAGGAAGGAGTATTAGGTATGTTCGCCGCCTTGAGTTATTTATAAAAATAATAAAGGCGGAATAGAAAACAAATAAAATAAATAAAAAATAAAGTAAATATGCAAAAAAAAAAGCAATCTTGCATGGAATTGTTACATAAGACTGACAAAATAAGTTGAGGGGAATGATCAGTGTGTAAGAGAAATGTGCTTGACTAGTTGGGTTTATTTGGGCACAACCAAATCTGCTTTTCTCTCTGGCATGTTAACACCTATTATTATTCAAGATCAATGGTGCCCTTTGTGAATTACACAAATGGAAAGGAAACACAAGAAAGAATTGTTCCTGGTTTCTGCCTGTATTTTGAACCTAATTGTTCCAATAAAAAATTAAAATTTCAGCTAGGATTTGATCAATTTCTCTTTTTCTCTCATCCTACAGATAGCAAAAAAGTGAGAGGGAGGAGTTATAAGCCAATATCAAATTAGAAGAAAGCTAAACAGGTCTCTGACAAAATCAATTGGTCTAATTTGTAATGAATGCTTGCTTAAAGAGTTTTACAAGTTGTACTAGAAACAATTATTATCATTTGCACACTGAGCTAGTTTTAAACAGCATGAAACATGGGTCAGAAATATTAGGCATTCACTGTTTTTTTTTTAAAAAACCCTAAATTTAAATAACTTGTTTTGTTGAACCTGTCATTATTTTAGCATAAGTAATTGAAAAAAAACGATAAGCGATATTTCCCAACACTTTCGTATAAATGGAGCCAATAGACAAGCAATAAATATCTGAGGAACTCTTCGCATCCAACATTTTTACTTAAAAAATGCCACCTGAAGATCAATATACTTAAAGGCACCCGTACACTTGTACACTTCCAATCAAGTAAGGGGATTTGCCTTTTCTTTCCTCCCCTCCATCCTCCCCTCTCCCTCATGAACTAAACCTTCTCTGGAAGGTCTTTCAATCATCCATTGCAGCTTTGGTAGGTGCACAGTGTAGGAATTCTGAGATGGTAATACCAGAACTCCACGCAGCTTCTTATTAGTATATAGCAGAGTAGAAGCGTTCCCATAAACTTGCACAAGGCTTAATCAGTTCAAAACACAAAAATAAACACACTTCACATGTTAATGTAAAGTAACATAAAAAGAGCTTACAATTCTATTGTAACTCACAGTTCCTTAGTAGAAACGGTCCATGCATGCGAGCAATTGGTTCTGATGTGACCCACATGCTTCTTTAATGTGGCCCACCTGAATGGAAGTATGAGCAACATGAGGCAGCCATAGCTGACCCATCCTCCTTGGTAGGAGATTCAAGCAGAAAGGGGAAGAAGAGAAGGGAACAGGAACAGGAAATCGGGATTCAGCCCCTCCCACACAAAGCAAGTAAGATTAGGTTACAGCAGAGGCTGCCTCCTCCTTCAAGCTTGTGTGAGACGTGCTTGGTTGAAACCCAATATCTCTAACACAGAGAAGGTGGGTGCAAGAGGAAGAATGTATTTCATTCACAGATGCTCTTCTACCCGTAAAATGATCCCACCGAATCAAACCTTCTATTCAGAAGTCACAATATACCAAAATAGAGTAAAATTCAATTAAAATGCACATTCAGTTTCCTAAAATAAACTTCAGACATTATATCTGCAGCCCTTGGGTCACTTCTGGTCCTTGCTTCAATTTGAAAACCCCTATGTGTGAAATCAGGCCAGACTTTTGGTAAGATCTAGCTGTCTCTTCACTGCAGCTTGAGAAAGAGTAAAGTATAAATCGAAGAGAGAGTACCACTTATATAGCATCTTCCAGCAAAATGGATATCCACGCAACTTTATCAAAAAGTGCCTGACCACTCAACCCACCACAGCAAAACCAACAAAAGCTATGAAAAGGATTACACTACCATACATCAGAAACATCTCAGAAACTACTAATAGACTGTTACAACCACACGGCATCACCATAGCACACAAACCAACCAAAACCCTTCAGAACATCATAAGTAAACCAAAGACCCAGCAGCCCAAGAAGAAAAAACAGGAGTTATCTACAGTGTAAGAACTGTAACAGCCATTATGTAGGACAGACTGGCAGAAGACTAGCAGAACGCATCCATGAACACCAACTAGCAGTCAGAAGACATGATGAAAACTCCTTAATCTCACAACACATGGACAGACTTAAACATACTTTCAACTGGAAAACTGTGAGCATCTTAAACCAAGCCAAATCCAAAAATGCTAGAGAATTCCTGGAAGCTTGGCACTCAAACAAAGCAGCCATCAACAGACACATAGAGGTAAACAACATTTACATACCATTATAAGAGACAATAGAAAAGCCAGAAGACCAGAACACCTCTTTGCCAGCAATCAACAACAAGATAGGCAAAGATTAACAGCAAGATTAGCAGCAGAGGAGCAATCAAACAACACAATAGACCCTAATCAAGGAACTATTAACTCAGTCAATCAACCAAGCAGCACACAACAACCCAATCAAGGTACTACCAAGGAGAGTACAACACCCCCACCAACACAGGCAGGACAAGCCAGGGTATAAAAACAGAGAGCAAGTTCCACTCCCTTTTCGCACTGAAGATGTTGCCTAGCCTGGCAATGAAACGTCTGCAAGAAAATAACAAGGCTCAGAGAGCACCATGGACTCCAGAGTAAAGTATGTCAGAAAAAGAAAAAAAAGGGGCCATTCATACCCACTTTAGGCCCTGGTCCCACCCACACCTTTCTTCACTCAACTTAGCACAAGGCTTCCAACAGCAATGCCCACTATGTGACTCTAAGATAATTTCCTTAACAGTTTCAGATCAGTGATTAGATTTGTCATGCAATTTTAGACTCTGTGATATGCACATTGAAGCAATTAAGCTTTCCATAAATTTCTTCAAACCTGTCTTTCCTACTTTCAAAAACTAATGTATGTTTGGTTGCTTTCCCTGAAAAGTGGTTTCTTGTCAGTCTATTTAGCAGATTTTAAAGTACCTGCTGACTGCAAGAACAATGGAACACTGTCTTAGACAATGGAGACCATACATGACTAGTGATCATTCATTTTAGCAATGGGAAAACGTTACGTTGAGAATATTAAAGATGTATTACTTTTTCATGGAGCTAAGAAACAACTAGTTTGAGAAATGCGACTTGTTCTGAATAACTATGCAAACAAAACAAAACAAAACAAAAACAAAAGACCAGTTTCACCTACTGTAGATGGATCCACATCTGCAGTAATAGCAACCTGCTGCCTTAGAAATGCATATGGTTACACAACTCCCTTTTTTGTGGCCCCTGAATCACCCTCTTCCTGTGCCAAATTCAGTGATGTGGCCGATGAAAATCTGCATTGCAATTTCCTGCTTAAGAGTTCTTGGAGGCATCTCTACATGGCACAGCCTTCCTTTCAGTCCACAGCTGAGGCCAACTGACTTCGGGTTTTTATGTCCCAATGTGGAAATAGCATTTCCCATCTTCTCCCAACAGGCCTTGCTATAGGCACCATTTTTGTCACTTCGGTAGTGACTGTATCAGGAAAGGAATCATCTCATCTCTAGGTGGCTGCTTTCAGCTGCAGCAGGCATATCCTTTCCTCTCTGGTCACTGCTGTCTTCCCTCTAGGGCCATTGTAGTTTGTCTTGCTGGACTGACATGATATCAGCAGCATCAACATCACTAGAGAAAGCAATAGAACAAGACCTCACTAAACACAGTGGTCCTCATCTACCACTCTCTCTAGCAATACCAGGATTACTAGAGGAACATTTTTAGAGAGGTCCTGGTCTACTTTGCCAATACTACCAAGACAGCTAGAAAAAAACAGACGGTCAGGACCTCTCTGTACTACTAGAGAAATGGCACTACAGGACCTCCCAGAAGTGTTTATAGAGTTCCTGGTCTAAGCCATCTGTTGAAATTTGTCTCCTCCCACAGCTTACATGGGGGGTGGGGGGCGCAATTTGGTGAATGTTTTTCTCACCTGTTGGGAAACCCAACAACTGTTACACCCTAATTTGCCCTGCGGTAAAGTGTTAGGACAGTACCATTTGCTGACCACATTAGTGAGGCAGAATAGTTTCATAAAAGTATTTCGAATTCTCAAATATAAATTGGGAGCTAGATTTGAGATGACAAAATTTGTGCCTGTGTGTTACATGAAGTAATTTAACATGTTAATGTACAGGAGTGAGGTCAATCTATTTATATAATTATAGTTCCATAAACTCTTTCCCAATGCTTTGCTTCAGAGACCTGAAAATGGACTTCATTGTTCCCTTGAGTAAAGATGAAATCAGTGACTTACAGTAAATTTTAAAATACATCATTATTCAATGTGATGCAGTTCTTTAAAGATTAGCAAGCTTTCCTTTAAATTGCCACTGTATATCTTTCAGTGCCTTGTACCTTTTCCATTTTCTATATTGTGAACAATTTGGGTGCAGTCAGATCAATGGATTATGGATTAGAACATCTACCACCATTCAAGACTCTCTTAATAAAAGGATCTGGATTCACATTTGGAATGAAGCCTTGAACTTCAGTTTTAGTATCTATCAGGCAGCCTTGAAACTTGCCACTGGAAATATTTTTTCTAGGCAAGTGCTTGTTAGAAAATCCTATTTAAACTATCTTTGACTTGCAGAATGAGATGAATACTATTTTAATTTTAGATACCATACATACGTGCAATATATGTATGGTATCTAAAATTAAAATACTATTCATCTCATTCTGCAAGTCAGGCTAATCAAACAAGTAAAACAAGTAAAATCTGGTAGATAAAGCTTATCTTGTTGCAGTGAGAAAAACTGCATAAGAACAAGGTATTTACCCTTGAATAGAAACATTCCATTTTTATTTGTTTTAAGATATTGGTAGCAGCCACCTTATTGTGAATAACAGTAAACTAAGAGGAATCCTTTTTGATTCCAGGGAGAAGGACCTAACAATACAGATGGGGAAAAAGTTCACCCACATCCATATACTCACTCCTCTCCTGACACTCATTCCTACAGTCCTCAGAAGATGGCCACTCCTGATCTACTTGCCTGGGACTGGAAGCCAAGCAGCTTCCAGTCCAGCTAGACAGCTGCTGGATAAGAGACTACCAGGGGAATATATAACGTAGGTTAGTTTGTATAACCTACTTGGGTACTAGTTTAGACTCGGATATTAACTCACTTCTGTATCCCTGCTATGAAAGCTACATGGATATGCCCATGATCACCAGCAGATGACTTTGACTGAAAGTAGATTTTTTTTTCCTTTTACAAAGAAAGCAGAGAGAGAGAGAAAAACAAAAAAACTAAGACTGGATGTGAAAAGGAATGGATGTTGAATAATATGTCCAAATATATGAATATTGCTTGGGACGACAGAGGTGGCAGTGCCTCTTGGGGGTGGCTAGCCCTGTAGTGCCTTGATCTTGATTGTGGATTTAACCATCTTTTGGATTTTACTTATTCCTTCTATTTATTGTTTTATAGTAATTTTTGTATAGATTTTAACTTCTACTATCTTGTAAACCTCCCAGAGTCCCCTATTCGGGGAGATGGGCGGGGATAAATTAAATAAATAAATATATGAAAACTGGGTTCTTACTTATTTAACTACAGTTTGTTAAATAAACCACCACTGGCTGAGCTTGCGTAACACTGAAGGCAGAATGGCTGAGTTCATACAACATGAACATAATCATAAAACAAACAAACAAACAAAAACCTTATGGCTTAACATAATATATGAAGCCAGTGAGAAAGCTGGAAAGAATGTCAGGATAAAGCACAGAAACCAATTATTATGGGCAGAGGTTGTATGTAAATCAATACTCACCACAAAAGATAGAACAACAAAATAAAGGAAGTGGTGAACAGGTAAGCAAAAAATTTAGATGCAGTTTGATAGACTGGGCAGGGCTGATGATGAGTCGCTGCAGGCCAGACGGACTGTGTCCCCTTCAACAATGAGTTATAGGGGATGCGATGGTCACAGAAAAATGATCTGGGGACAACATCTGGCCCATGGGTTTCCAGTGCCTGCGTTTAAATATAGCTTCGAACTGAAGGCTTTAACTAGCTATACCTATCAAAGCTTTTAAATTCCTGCCTGCACAGCGGGAGGGGAAAGGGAGCTGAGATTTGCTGTACCTCATTTACACTGTGCTGAGTCACAGTGATATTTAATTTCACAGCCAACTGAAGTAGTTCATTTTTGGATGGTCTAAAAATGTAATAACTAAATGGAATAAAACTGTGTTTGAAGATATATGAATCCTTACTATGAGAACTTAAAATCACAGGAGAACTCAGCAGAAGAGCTATGATCACAAGCCTTAGAACAAAATGAAGGAATGAATAAGAAAGTAATTTAAGAAACACTGGGATGTCTCAATTGTCAGCATCTTCCCAAGAATGCTTATTTGTTGTCCCCAGGCCAACAGTACAGGGGAAATAAGATATAAAAGTTCTTATAAAGCCCAATTGTATTTTTCAAGGCTAACAAGAAGATGAAAATGAGATTGAATTCCAGCCATAAAGAAATGAGTAAGAGAAGAATTGAGCTGAAACTAATTCAACTCTTTACAGAAAAAGTTTCTTCTCCTAAATATCTGATCAGCAGTCTTTCAGAAAATGTTCACCCCTTCAGAGAGATAGCCTTGACTCTCAGAGAATACCTGAATCAGATTTGCTACATGAGACTCAGGTAACATTCTCTTCACTGCATAATCATGGATGAATGAGATTATTTATAACAATCATCAAAGGAGAAAGCAGCAATAATTGGGATTAAAGAAAGTACGTTTTGAAGAAGCAGCTGCCAGGACAAACAGTGGCATGCTCAACAGGAAGCGATATCAGCACAATTAAAATGTTTTTCAGGATAAAGACCCAAAATGTCTTGGTGGTATTCAAACCAGAATTGGAGAAGATATTCAGCACACATGGGCATGGCAGCACTGTGTTTGTCTATGCTTGTAAATGTCACAAGGTCTGCAATTTCAGCAACTATTACTGAATCTTGATGCTCTGAGATAAACCAGAGCATTTGACTGAAAGACAAGGCAGAATGTGTTTTTAAGGAGTACACTAAACAATCTTTGCTTATTTTTTAAGGTTTGGAGCTCAGCTATTTCACACTACAGGGAAAGTTAATCAACTGGAAGCTGTTTATTTTCTCAAAAAACTGAGCAAGAAGAAGGAACCCTTTGAATTACATTAAGGATGATAATTAGGCTGACCATATTTCCTTGAGACAAAAACGGGACATTGGGATGGCAAAACGGGACGGGGTCTTATGTAATATTCTGTATTCATGAAAAAAACAGGGGTCCCCGCCCCCCGGTCCGCGTGATTGGCTCCCGCCTGCAAACCCACCCACCCCGGTCCACTCAATTGGCTCTCGTCTGCACACCCCGCCCCCCGGTCCACTCTCCTCTCTGCCTCTCCGCCCTCCTTTGCCATGCACTGATAGGCAGGAGGGATTCCTCTTCCGGGCTGCCTCCAATCAGCAGCTCCGGCTCGGATCCTCCTTCCGCACCATTTCCGCCGGGTTTAAAAAACGGGACAAAATTGAGATTTTTATCAAAACAATGGGACGGTTGAAAAATGCTAAAAAAACGGGACTGTCCCATTCAAAACGGGACATATGGTCAGCCTAATGATAATCCTTAGCAGGACGACAAAGCAATTGAATATTAAGTCTCATCACTAGAAGCCCATTGATCTACACTTGAGAAAATATGAGAAACGATAATCTCTATTAGTCTCTCCTTTAACAGCAGCATCTGAATCATCTGCTTGTTTCACAAGGGCAATAATGAACTTTACTAGAACATTAAAAAAAAACAGTTTTGGTATATTTATTGCTCCCAATGAGTAACAATAGCAAGATCAGTAATAGTGTGGGAAGACATTTTAAAATGATTTATCCTATAAGTCTGCCAATTACATTCATTTCTGACTCATCCTATACTTAGTTGAGTTTACCAGTAGTTGTGCTAACATTTAACAACGGCTTTGAGCTTTCTTCCACTTCTGAAATGTACAGACATTCTGCTCTATTATAAATATGATGAGAAATCACATTCCAGACACAAATAGGTAAGATTGTAAAACAGAGTATGTGGCAATCTAAAAAAAAAATGTGAAAGTCAACAAAAGAATACTGGAAGCAAATGTGTTGCTTGCTGTTTGTGTATACTGGGCATCCTTATTTGTTTCCTCCCACAAGTTTTTTATACATTCTTCATAACATGGCATCTAGATGTTATTTTATTCCAGCAAAAATACCAAGAATGTATCTTAATATGCTGCATATGTGGGACCAATACTTTTGCACATATTTGGCAAAAATGCACTCAGACATTAAAAATGTTGCTCCAAAGATGCACAAGATATTTAAGAAATATTCAGGATTCTGTTAAATCCCATAGGGTTAATAATAGGAAAATGGGAGTTTGGGGTAAGTCAGTTCAAATATGCTGACTGTATCATGCATGTTGTTATAAAAGCATGGAAATCCATTTACCTTCTGATTTCAGGTGAACTGAAGAGGCAGTTGTGGAATAAGATATCAATAAGCAAGAGCACACTTATTCGTGAGAAGGAAGAAATAACTCAGTATTCATTTTTCAAGGAAGAGAGATTCTATTTACTCAGAGCTGGAATTTATACTCCTCTTCAGTAGAGTCCCAGTAGACATTATAACAATGCGATAGAGCATAGCTTTCCAAACTGTGTGTCGCGACACACTACTGTGTCACCGGCAGTGTCTCGGTGTGTTGCCAGATGACCCGGAAGCGCTGATTGGGGGGGAACCAGAAGAAGAGCCAATCAGCGCATGCCAAAGGAAGGCAGAGAGGCGGGCCGAGCAGCACGAGACCCGATTGGCCCCTGCCCTCAAACGGCGCAAACTTCGGGATAAAAAGCCGGCGCAGCAGGCCCAGGTTGCTGGAGACAACAGTTCTTGCCTGCTGCCTGCTCGCGCCGAAGAGTCCCCGTTGGAGTCCCACCCAACCCTTGCCGTGCTGCCGGTAAGCACCGCTGCCTTGCCTCTCCGCCCCGCGATCAAGCCAGCCCCCGCCGCTCAGCCCCGCACCGCGGCTACACTGCCCTGCCCTTCGCGTGGGCTGGGGGGCGGGGTTTGCAGGCAGGAGCCAATTGCGTGGGCCAGGGGGCGGGGTTTGCAGGCAGGAGCCAATTGTGGGGGGCAGGGGGTCCTGTTATTACTGTGTCGCGAAATGATGCATGTCTAAAAGGTGTGTCACCAACATGAAAAGTTTGGAAAGCTTTGCGATAGAGCAAAATACCCATCTTACTTATAAAATTACAGTTATCACAGCTTTATTACACTCCCCAAAGAAAGTTCTATATAGAGTATGTTATAGTGGAAGGGAAAACCAAAGTATGTAGAACTGTGACAATAATTTTATTTTATTAAATTAATATTCTATTATGACCACTGGTAGCATCTCAACTTCAAAAGTCCTTGCTTTTTGCCAAAAATCAGGATGTGAAAGACCAACTCCTTCACATTCTGGAGAGCCACTTCTTGTTGGTATAAACAACCTGGTTCTTACTGTTCATGGTACATGGGCTACTGAATTTAATGTAGCAAAAACAGATGGCTTCAAGAAATTATGCTGCCTTTTAAACTACATTATCGCCCTGAGATTAAAAATGCTGAAGTATTTTTACCAGGAACTACCTTAATACTGAATTCCTAAGAATAAACACTACGGAACCCTTCGAACTAATGGGACTAGCGGGCTACAGCTCACCTTTGGCTGCAAGATTTTTATTTGATGAATACAATTGGAGAGATTTTTTAAAAGAAAAGGTTGTAATTTTTTTTCTGTTACAACTTTGAATTTTAGAAAACCACAAGAACAAATCTGTTGCCTTGATACCGAAAATAAATGAAGTACTATATGCCAAACACTGTGACAACACTAGTAATTGCTTGGTCTGTAATGATATGATCACAGTCTCCTTGATGTCAATACAATTGGCCAGAGACACCTGAAAGTAGAACCTGAAAATTATAGGACATGACTGATAGCAAATGCCAGCTACTAACTCTATATGTCTATTTGCATCTTTTCTAAAAAAGGCACTACAATTTATAGGAACTGTTACTAAAGGTTAGAGCTAATATCTTATTTTTTTTAATAGATTCCATTTTAAAATTGTAGTTGCTGTGTTGTAGAATTGAACAAGATACCATTGTGGAATGATTTCAACCAGCATTTTTTAAAACCTTTATACCAGAACATAAGAATGCATTAAAGACAATTTCTTTTTCCTTTACTTACCTGCACAGTTTGATAAGCTGAAGGGTCAAATCCTTTCACTGTAATTTCTCGGAAAACACTTGGCTCTAATTCTTCTTTAGTCAGATCGCAATGGTAAATAATACCTAAATATATAATTCAAGTATGTTAATTAATTAAATACGTTTTCACTGACAAAAAACATGCAAGTAGGTATCTTTTATCCTAAAGAAACAGACTAAAAAACTAACAAACTGCATAAACCCCCAACCATAATTCAATAGTATTTGTTATTAGGTTAAATATATAGAAAGTTTAGAAAATACAAATTAATAAAATAGTAATTTATCAAGAATTTTAGTCAATGTAAAACCACTTCACCATGGTACACTTGATGAATTTTCAAGCCTGCTGTAATTAATGTTTTTAAAATTGTAGGCAATCTTATTTTTTCCTTTAAAATGAAACATAAAGACAATATTTGTAGCCACTCTTCCTTTATAACAACTATAATCACAGCTGGAGTTCACATGTCGGTGGTCTTTTTTATATGTAATATTTGATATGGAATGCCCTACCAAAAACTACAACACAAATCTTCCAAATGAAATTACATGCTTTGAAATGTTCACCATTAATGTATACTCCTTCCACTTACTGATGACCTCTTTTTGCACTGTAGCAATATCTTTTCTTACTTCACCTAAAAACTTAATTAAAAAACAATCCCTATTTCCAGGTAATTCTCTTTTAGTCTAGAACAAAGATATACAGACACATTCTCTCTCATTATTTATGTCCGAGTGTCTCCTCAGTCCCTCCAAATGATGGAATTAACCTCCAAAGTTCCTTTTGAATAGAACAAATTAAAACAAAATTATTTCTAAATTAAATTATTATCATTGCACTACTATTAGTGCACTTAAATTGAATAGCTGAAGCTGTTACTCAAGGAAGTATTTGTATGTTATGGACCCTGTCTGTAAGAGAATTCTGTTTGGTGGGGCCCAGGAAGCGTGCCTTCTCTGCAGTGGCTCCCGCACTTTGGAACATTCTGCCCCTGGAGGTGAGGCAAGCCCCATCGCTCCTGACCTTCCGGAAGACCCTGAAGACTTGGC
The DNA here is from genome assembly GCA_023362775.1 of Charina bottae. NCBI lineage: Eukaryota > Metazoa > Chordata > Lepidosauria > Squamata > Charinaidae > Charina > Charina bottae. The sequence continues at coordinate 2,486,099 of JALMGJ010000025.1, read as the reverse complement.
TCTGCCACCGTGCTTGGGGCGGGGCGGGGAGTAGTTATTCCTGGGGATGGCTGGCACCTTAGAGTGCTCCTCACATCTATTTTGTTTGTTTATTTGTTCAGTCACTTCCGACTCTTCGCGACTTCATGGACCAGCCCACACCAAAGCTTCCTGTCGGCCGTCACCATCCCCAGCTCCCCCACGGTCGAGTCCGTCACCTCCAGAATGTCATCCATCCATCTTGCCTTTGGTCAGCCCCTCTTCCTTTTGCCTTCCACTTTCCCTAGCATCAGCTTCTTCTCCAGGGTATCCTGTCTTCTCATTATGTGGCCAAAGTACTTCAGTTTTGCCTTTAGTATCATTCCCTCAAGTGAGCGGTCTGGCTTTATTTCCTGGAGTATGGACTGGTTTGATCTTCTTGCAGTCCAAGTCACTCTCAGAATTTTCCTCCAACACCACAGTTCAAAAGCATCTATCTTCCTTCGCTCAGCCTTCCTTATGGTCCAGCTCTCACAGCCATAGGTTACTACAGGGAATACCATTGCTTTAACTATGCGGACCTTTGTTGTCAGTGTGATGTCTCTGCTCTTAACTATTTTATCAAGATTTGCCATTGCTCTCCTCCCAAGAAGTAGACGACTTCTGATTTCCTGGCTGCAGTCAGCATCTGCAGTAATCTTTGCGCCTAGAAATACAAAGTCTGTCACTGCCTCACATCTATACGATCCTTTATTGCCATCTGGATTTTTTAAAAATATTTATATATTGTATTTTTATGTATATTTTATATTATTAAGACTATTGTTTTTAACTTGTTTTAACTTGTTAGCTGTGTTGTAAACTGCCCAGAGTCCCTTTTCTGGGGGGAGATGGGCAGTGGCAAAATTTGAAAAAAAAATAAAATAGAAGCGACACAATGAATTTCAGGATGGGCATCATAAACTTACATTCTCTGAAATAAATCCTATTGATTCAATGAAGTTAGATGGCACAGTATTTTTCTCTTTATACTGTAAAGAAGGATTTGCTAATGATATTCCACATTACAAGGGAAACAGCTCCAGCAGTATGTTTCCAAACAAAAATGTTACATAAATAATTTATGTACAAATTAGGCAGTACAAAATACGCCAGTAATGGATTTCTTTTAAAAAAAATGTACTTGTTTACTTTTGAATTAGTAGTAGTACAGGTATATCTGGGAATACAACAGGTATCAGTAGGAGGAAGCAGAGCAAACTGAGATAAGATGACCATTGATCAGATAAGAAAGCCAAAATACAGTGTTGTTTATCCAAGGTCTTACTGATCAATTTGATCAAGTGGAAAGTCAGTGAAAGGGAGGAGAATGGAGGCAAAACACAGATATAAATATCTACAGAAACTGAATCTGCTAATTCTTATGTAATTCTTAAGTAGTTAACCAAGAGCTTTCCAAACTGTGTGTCACGACACAAAAGTGTGTCGCCACACAGTCTGGTGTGTCGCCACAGAACCTGGAAGCGCTGATCATCATCAGCACTTCCGGGTTTTCCCGCGGCGACACACCAACTGCAGCGCGCAAAACCCGAAAGTGGCAGCAGCACTTCCGGGTTTTTGCGCGTTGCCGCAAGGACGGCACTTCCGGGTTTTCCCGCGGCGACACACCAACGCCGGTTGGTGTGTTGCCGCGGGAAAAACTTTGGAAAGCCCTGAGTTAACCACTGCTTCAAGGTTAAGTGCTTTGGAGGCTTATTTTCTGTTACCAGTATGGCAATGTTACTTAGGTATGCATTACCCATACCCATTCTCAAATAGGTGTTTAATTTGATGCTAATGTGAAAATATCAAATCACAGTCTGAACTCAGTGGAGGAATGTTGAGCGCAATAACATACAATCAATACAGTTCATTAACAGACATTTTTAGTTCTTCCAGTAGATTAAGCAGTTAGCTTGCTGTAACAATTTTTGTTTCTCTCTCATGTTCATACCTCTCTAGAACTTTTAAAAACAGATTCATTTCTCTTCAAATCCATCCATGTCATTATTGTAGCATCTTACAAATGTTAGATTCTCTGAATCAAGAAAGTAATGGCACTTTGGATTGAATGCACTGACCCCATTTAAACATGAGAGTTATCTGTAAGACATCATTTAAGTTCACTGGTGGTACAATTAAAAGGGGAAGAAACATCTTATTTTAAAATTATGGTAAGTTTTTAGAAACATGCTATCTGCAGTGTTGAGTTCAATAATAATATAGCTCTGACATTTTGAGGGTTAGAGTTAGGGTTTAGGGTTATCTTTACTTTGCAGATTTGCAAATTATCTTTACTTTGCACTTGATGGAATTTTATTCTGCAATAATTTTTATATAAGTCATAATTGTGTCCAAATTTTCTTCATGATTCCTTGCAGTTTATCAATCAAGGAATTAATACAACAACACAACAGAATCTGACTCCTGCAGGGTAATCCAATAAATGATTCACTATAGAGCTTCAGAGAAACACACAATGCAAAAGTCTATCTGGATAAGACTACTACGTAACTTTACACTTATTGCAGAATTTGATTCATTGCTGAATACATTCAGAAACAATACTGAAAGTGTTGATTTAACAGCTAACCATGATGTAATCTGACAAACCCAGTGAATGTCTGACATCTTCAATTCAATATTCTGCTTTCAATTACCTACTGCAATTCAATGAAATGTGATTTCACAGATAAGCATAATACAAACACATATACTTGTCAAATAAGAGTAAAGAAATATACAATACGATCTATATTTTTACAGACATCAACGATGGTCAAATCAACCTGTGGTAAGAGTAAACACGGATAGCACATGGTATCTCTTTCAAAAACTGTGCTTGCACAATATTGCTTTATTAGACCTTTCTGAGGAACCTCCCTGGACTTTTGTGGCATCGGAACTTCTCTGAGGTATTCTTTTGGCTGGATTCAAGACATACTGGCTTAAAATTCCTGAGAAGGGATGTTTTCGCTTAAGCAACAGGAATGGGTAGAAGGCCTGGGTCTTTGTTTTGTGTAACCTGATCCTCATCTATGATTATCCAGTAGGGCTGTAAAAGAAGACTGCATGATGGGCAGTCAATCCCTCAATCGCACAAGGCCTCAGTCAAGTCATCAGCACCAAAGAGCCACAGTGGGACTGCTTCCTCCTACCATTCCTCCAACTGCAAGTAAGTTCAGCCTTTGCAGGACAATCACATTTAGTAGGATCTTAAAGGAAAGATAAAAAGGTAAAGGTTCCCCCCGCACAGTTGTGCAGTCGTGTCCGACTCTAGGGGCCGGTGCTCATCTCCGTTTGTTAGCCGAAGAGCCAGCATTGTCCGAAGATGCTTCCGCGGTCATGTGGCCGCATGACGCGCGCAGAACGCTGTTACCTACCCACCGAAGTGGTACCTATTCATCTACTTGCATCTGCATGCTTTCGAATTGCTAGGTTGGCAAGAGCTGGGGCGAGTGCGGGAGCTCACTCCGCACGCAGGGCTAGGGATTCGAACCTCCGAACTTGCGATCTTCCGATCAACAAGCCTGGCGTCTTACCCGCTGAGCCACCACGCCCCTTAAAGGAAAGATACCATCCACCTTAAAGGAGATCTGGGTTACATTCACAAAGAACTTGTGAAGAAGGCCAGAGTGAGTGCCTTTCCCTCAACCAAACAATCCAGCCAGGCGGGGGTGATGGTGGCTAAGGGGACAAGCTACCTGACTGTTGGGAGGGGGGGAAACAGGACACTCACCCCTCTTAGGACACATTTGGGAGCAGTATTTTCTTATGGTGAATTCTGTCTACACAGTGTGAACGAATCCAACTTACTTTCCTCTGAGTATGAATTTTTAGATGTAAGATAATTTCTTGCTAACTGCCCTTCTGCTTTTTGCTGTATTTAGCTACCTGTGTATTGATATTTTACATTAATGAAAATAAATTAAATATGTTTGTTGCAGTTATTATTCTTAATGCAAAAGTGAACAAAATGTAACTTGCTATGTGCATTGTAGATTCATTCATCTAAATATGATAGGAATGACTGGAGAACAAAAATCTGGAAGGCATTCAATTCCTAAAACAGTCATGTACATGTAATTCAGTAGTTAAAAAAAAACAAAGTGCAAAAATATTTAAAAATATATAAAAAGCAAAATAAAAGGATTTAATAAATACTGCATACAGTACTTAAAAGTTAATCAGACACAATTCATTTTATTGTTGCATTATTTCTTAGGATTGCACATGACAAACATAATCCTAGATTTCTAAGTTTCACTTGATATGCAGTTCAATCTTATTGCATAAACAACCATTTATACTAGAAATTAATGTAATGTAAAAGATGTAAATAATCAAGTGAGTTTTTTTACAATTAATATTGCTATAATTTATAGATGACTGAACTGATCATTTTAAGCTTAACATTTACGTTATTGGTTTTCTTATATTCGGTTATAATACTGCAAAATCCAATAGGAGGAAAGACTAACCATTTCAATATGAATATCTCATAGTCAAATGATTCATATCTCCCTGCCCCCTGAATATACAAACAAAACACATATAATATTTTTGTGCCATCCATTCAATTCAAGTAAAAAAAATGACATATTTATTTTCATCTCTTTAGTCTCTAGTTTTAAAAGCTACCTTGGGAATATGACTGAAGACCGGTTGAAAAAAACCCTCTACAATGGGAAAAAATGTAGACTATCTTGCCCTCTTATACCTAATTTCCTCTTTGCTGTACTGAGCTTGAATAAGCAAAATATGAAAATTTGATTAAAATGTTTTATTATTTGTCCTTTTCTAAAATTTCATTTCAGGCTTGCAGTTACAGTAGTTACCTGCCTAGCTGAGGACAGAAGGGAGAGAACAAAATACAAGAAGATAGTCATGTGCTATATGTCTATGAAGGTTCTCAGTCATCCAGGTGGAATTGTCTGTAGCTTGAATCATGTCAACTGGATTTCTATTTTCTCAGTGGAAACGTTTCGCTCCTTATCCAAGGAGCTTCTTCAGTCTGAGCAAAGTTGGTAAGGGAATCCTAAATATGTTTCTTCTAGGTAGCTGTGTGACCTTACACCTGGGGTCATGGTTATATTGAGATGTTATTTTAAGTCCTCCTTTAGATAATAAAAGGACTTAAAATAACATCTCAATATAACCATGACCCCAGGTGTAAGGTCACACAGCTACCTAGAAACATATTTAGCATTCCCTTACCAACTTTGCTCAGACTGAAGAAGCTCCTTGGATAAGGAGCGAAACGTTTCCACTGAGAAAATAGAAATCCAGTTGACATGATTCAAGCTACAGATAGTCATGTGCTACATTTCCATGGTACAAAAACACAATGTCTGCCTTAGTTTCCTTTTAGGCCAGAAGGAAGAAACAATTATTCTAAGATCACTTCCTTTCAGTTATTACTGAAATGCTGACATAAATTATCTACAATTTATAGTCTAAACAAAAGCAATTTTAATTCCAATTGAGAAATGTAAATATATGTTAATTTCCCCTCTGATAATCACTGAGACTTAAAAAGGCTTCAGATTGGTTAGCTTAATTGCCACAATTAACAAAAATTGATATGTTGTTTTTCAGGATATAGTAAAGTCAGCCTAAAGAACTGTGTGAAGCTTCCAGGGCTGAGGGAAGCTGCTTTATTTTCTTTCTGTCTAAAGATATTTCAGTCTAAAATAATTGGACCAAGATGAAGCACACTCACAAAGTATACACGTAGCACTTCAGATTTTTTTTTCCAGAAGAAGAAATAAATTACTCTCTTTTCTCATAATGTCTAAAATAGTATCTTCTGCATTCTCTGTTCTTTTAGACACTATTACAGAAAACAAAAAGATCCCCTCCAATCAATAATGTTACATGATGGAGATATTACCAACTTTTTTACCCTTTTATTACCCTTTTATTTTATTTTATATTATTTTATTTTATTTTATTTTATTTTATTTATTTATTTATTTATTTATTATTTATTTATTTTATTTTATTTTATTTTATTTTATTTTATTTTATAACCTTTTATTACCCTTACCAACTTTGCTCAGACTGAAGAAGCCCCTTGGATAAGGAGCGAAACGTTTCCATTAAGAAAATAGAAATCCAGTTGACATGATTCAAGCTACAGACAATTCCACCTGGATGACTGAGAACCTTCATAGACATAGATACATGATGGAGAGCATAGAGTACAAAATTTTTAAAAAGGGCCTACGACATTTTAGGAGAACCAAAGCCTATAATTAAAGAAAGTAGGTTTTGTTAATTATTGCCTCACATTAATTTTTCACCATGATGGCAAACAGCAATGTGTGAGCAAGAAGGAATGAGCAAGGAAGAAGGGTGGCTGTGATTTATAAAAACAATAACCATACCAGGTATTCTAAGAGGAGAGCCATGTTAATTTATGGTAGCAAAAAATCAGTAACACCTTTTCCAACAGATGCATAGAGTGGCTAGACTAAGGTAGGATTTAAATTGGGAGGGGAAGACAGATTGATTATGCAGGTTTTGATGAAGATGATGATCTCTATGCATCTGATGAAGTGAGTTGCAGCTCACGAAAGGTTATGCCTTTTAATAAAATTGTGAGTTAGAAAAGCCGCTACCAGACTTCTTCTGATTTTTAACCTTATTTGTAGGAGAATCCATTCATACTGAGGATGTGTTCCTCAGTATACCACACACAATGTGGGTCACAAGTTCAAGTTCACCCTTTGTTCTGAACAGGGTGATGTTCTCTGGATAGAGGTGCCTGAGGTCTTGTCACAGATGGCAGGTGGAAGATGATTTAAAATGTTTAAATGTTAACATACATAGCCATTTAAAAAGCTTACACGGTGATGGTACGTGCAATAAAAAGCCGTTTTTTTCTGCACATACTGCATTCGGAAGCTCTCCGTTTCTTGAGTTGCTGCAGGCTATAAGGAGGATGACTCTGGCTCCCAACATCTTCTCCCAGAGTTAAGGGAGAGGACTGTTGTGATGTCTTTAATATTTTTTCTGTTGGTAAAATGTCTTGCATTCAGGCAGTCTGGATGCAGTCAAATAAGGTATCTAGGTAACTCTGCTTGAATGGTTAGACTGGATTAATTTTCACTGGTAAACCCTTAGGATGTGCATACGGTATTTGGACCATACGTTGCATCACTTGTCTTCTGGATCCTTGCCCATCCAGGAACATAAACTCTTCTCTCTGGGATGGCAGCATGCCTCCTTGTTTAACTACCTCTAAAAAACCTCATATATGGGCAATTATAGACCAGTCTCTAATTTTCCATGGTTGGATTAGATGAAAGAGGGGGTGCTTAATTTCTGAGCTGCAGGCTGTTCTAGAGGAAGACAATTATCTTGCTCTGTTTCAAACTGGTTTCAGAGCAAACTATTGGGTTGAGACTCCCTTAATTAGCTTAATGGGTTTTTTATGATTTATGATTTTTTATGAATATGATTTGGTTAATTTTTCTTGGTCTCTCAGCAGTTTTTAATACCATTGAGAAAAGAAAAGCTTAGAGACCACTTTATACTTAACTTAGTATTCCTTAATAACTTGTAGCATTGTATGTTCACCCAACTCAAACAATGTGATCTGGTTGGCATACAACAATGATCAACAGCAAGCACAGGACACACATTTATATTCTTTACCATTTACTCTTCTTAATTCTTAATCCTTAATTCTCTAAAATAGAAGATTCTGTAATAACTTTCTTGTTCAAGTGCTGAAATGAACCAATGTAACAATTAGCAGTGGGGAAGGAGGAAAATTCTACATTTCAAATATTGCCAGCCCAACCATATTCAGCTAAACACAGTTTTCTGACTTCCCTTTCTGTCATTTATGGAGACAAGAAAGGAAGGTAGAGATTAAGGCTATCAACAGGAAACAAATTTATTGTCCAACTGCTGCACAAAAACAGGCAGGGATGTAATTTTCGTGCTTTGAAGTTCATCACAACTCCCTCAACATAATAACGAATCTGTAAATTACAGTGTAAAGGAATAAAGTAAACTCACTGAACTTGCTGTAGTTGTAGTTATTGGTAACTACTGGGCTTTGAAAAGCCAAGACATAGTTTTGGTAATGACAAAAAAGCCGTGTTATAAAAGCTAAGTCATATCTTTCTGCTTATTACGTAGCTAAAAACATGGTATGCAAATTTACACTTGCTCCTCATGAAGAAAACAGTGGGGAAGTACTAATTCATTTATTCCTATAGAATATTTTGTGTAGCAGATCAGGGGAAGTGCTTCTCCATGACATGCTACTTTTATATATGCAGAAAGACGTATTTTTTAAAAAAATATTTCCAAACCAATGTAATGTTGCAAAATATAAAAATACTAATTGCATTAGTTTATAGGTGTGTTATTATTTTATATTCATTCACATCTGTGCAAAAAAAAAATCATGCAATATGCAAAAGCAGCCACACTTACCTGGTGATAAGAAGGAAGTAAACTGATAAAATATTTCAGTGTCCTTCTTTTGGCCACTATATCCAACAATGCTGCCAACATCTAATGGAAGTGTCTTGAGATGGGCACCAGTTGCCAGGTCATGAAGTTGCAGAACATTCTTCACATCGTGCAGGTAACACAAGACTAGGAAGTTGGATCTAACACAAGCCACCCATTCTATCAATATGAAGGAAAAACAGCGACAGTATTTTCAGAATGTGATTTTAAGAGAATGCAATATAAGGTATTTTAGAAAAATCTATGACTTTAATACGCTCCACAGAAAGACCTTAATTTTTCTATCTGTGTTATTAGGATCCTAAAAGATTCTGAGATTCATCAATATATTTCAGTGTATTGTCGAAGGCTTTCACGGCCGGAGTTCAATGGCTGTTGTGGGTCTTCCGGGCTGTGTGGCCGTGTTCTGGAAGTTGTGGTTCCTAACGTTTCGCCAGCATCTGTGGCCAGCATCTTTAGAGGGCAGGAGCACAGATAGATTTTGCTTCTATCTGTGCTCCTGCCCTCTGAAGATGCTGGCCACAGATGCTGGCGAAACGTTAGGAACCACAACTTCCAGAACACGGCCACACAGCCCGGAAGACCCACAACAGCCAATATATTTCAGCTTTATGTCAGCAAGCACATGTAAGAATATGTGTTTGCTTTTATGCCAATATATGGAAAACAGGCCCTCTACATTGTTCTTAACAAGATCCAAAGCCTTCTGGGCCTCCGACCTGCTGCCCAGTGCCTATACTAGTTCTAATGTTAACATAGACGAATTCTTCCTAGTTGTTTCAATGGGCAGAATTAAACAAAATAGCTGGAAAAGTGAAATAAGAGAAGGAAATGGGGTTTCTCCTGCATTTTTGCACTTCTTGCAACAAGTGGGTAGGCTGGTAAATGTATCCTTCTGTCCCCTATAACAAGATGATCTCAAAATGACAGTTTGAGGAACTGCTGAGGAGGGAGGCCCTCTCCCTTGATAAAATCAGAGAAGGCATGGGAGGGAGGATATTCTCGTGACAACTGGACCTGGCAGGTGAGAACTCAGGTGAGAGAAGAAAAGTCTTATGCCAAGTTTTCATACATATCTGATGGAGCGGTCCTTTGTGATTTAATTGTTTCACTATGTTATTCCATCTTCCGTTCTGTTTGCCACTCTTCCACTTTTACCCACAAAAAAATACCCTCCATTTTAAGTATTATAAATTTCCATGGCCTGATTTTTATTTTACATACTTTTACACACCTTGGTTTTAATCTGATTACTGAGGGGATAAAAAAAGGGCATGCTTTAAAGGGCCCAAAATGTCTATTAAACGAGGAATTTAGGCAACAGTAGTTATTTCTTTTATTTTTGTAATTAAATACTTCCTTTTTGCTTGTAAGGCACTCAATACTGTATGCCTCCCAAGTAGCAGGAACACATTATAGCTATCGAAAGGACAAATATGACTGCTATAACTTGACTTTTTTTTTTAAAGTAAAACCAACAACTTTCAAGCAATCTTTAAAAGGAATGACATTTTGACCCTTGCTAACTGTTCTTGTCTTGGGATTTCTGCCCTATAGAACTTCAGTTTACTGTTACTGTAACTCACCGAACTGAGTTATAAACATAACTCAACATGAAGTCTTTCTTTATAACTCAACTCTTCTTTAATGCTTCAGGGTAGAAAACATAGTCAGTTTCATGTATTTTTCCCATTTACTCCAAACTGATGTGAAAAAGACTTGCTAAGTTTTTTTATCCAGCTGCTATGAATACTAATATTTCTAGCACTGTACAATAATACACTCTATTATAGCATTTATAATACTCTGGTACTGCTAATTTCTACTTAAGAGAAGTTGTTCCAGGTTCCCTCAGTTTAGGACAGAGCTTTCCAAACTGTGTGTCGCGACACAAAAGTGTGTCGCCACACACAGTCTGGTGTGTCACCACACAACCCGGAAGCGCTGATCATCATCAGCGCTTCCGGGTTTTCCCACGGCGACACACCAACGGTGGCATGCAAAAACCCGAAAGCGGCAGCAGCACTTCCGGGTTTTTGCGCGCTGCCGCAACGGCGGCACTTCCGGGTTTTCCAGCGGCGACATACCAACGGTGGTTGGTGTGTCGCCGCGGGAAAACTTTGGAAAGCCCTGGTTTAGGAGGTGAAAGGGGGGAAGGCCCAGAACAAAATGTTTCCCTATTGCTGTTCTGAGCCACTGGAATGTGCTCCCTCCACCCAAGATCTGGCTAGCCCCAATTTTGTTCACAAAGTGGTTAAAACATGGCGTTTCTGGCAGGTCTTTGGTGACTAACATCTATGCTCTGCTTCCTATTCAATCAGCCGTGGGCTATTTTAATGTTTGCTTAAGCTTTATGAGTGCTACTATGATGTTTATGGTTTTTTAAGTCGTTTTATGATTTGATAGTGAACCACCTAGACGCATGTAATTGTTGTGGCACAGGAATACCAGAAAGAGAAAACAAATACTAAAAAAGGGAAGTGAAATTATTTTAAGCCAAAAGGAGCATGCCATTTGTAACAGTTTTATATGGATGTTGCTGACAGAAAAATGTACTGAGATACAAATGATGATTGAGTACCAGTGGTTGTGAAATAGTAGATGCTTAAAGAAATCAGGATCACCCTTGATCCCTGACATGGTACTTGTCTAGCAGCCAAATGATAGTATATAAAAAAGGTAGGTGCACTTAACAGTAAACCAAACTTTCATACAGGGTTGGTTCACAGAAGTCATTTGGAAAGCACTTCCAAAACACCCCTAGGTACCTAGGCATAGGGACTGTATCTCATGTAATCCAGGAAGTCACAGATGCAAATAGTAGAGAGTGTATGTAATGCAGGGTTGAACTGTTGGGTTCTTGGTGTTTTCTGAACATCATTAGTGCACTTGTGTACATTTTGTTATCTAGCAGGAAAACCACCAAGCCCAGAAAACACCAATAACCCAATCACACATAAAACAATTCCTGTAATGGAAAAGTAGCCACATGGCCATGACAAAAGACAACATCCCTCAGTGGCAGAGCACTTTGCTTTCAAGAAGGTCCCATATTTAATACCTGTATCTTTTGGCTCAAGGTGAAAGAGGGGGAGAAGACACTTTTCTTCCTACCTGATCCTGTTTTGGAACCTTTTGGAACAACTTAGGATGTAACATAGTTATATTACTTTAGTACAAGATAGATATCCTTTATGGGAAAATTGCCCCTTAAGTTTTATGTTTGAATAAAGAATAGGAACTGGGAATTATTTTATTATCAGGAATTTGTGTGTAAGCCCATTCTTGTTACCAGAGCAATGAGTCACTTATGCTAAGTGATCATTTAACCTTTCTGTCACATATCTTGATAATGTATAAAGCATTTCATTACTATGTCATTGTTATATCAGGCAGAATCAAAAATTCACTTGACTGCAAAGATTTTACAGCAATACATTATTAACTGCTTTCAGCTATAATTATATCTTCCCAAACCAAATCTTGGAAGTGACTAAATGGGTTAAAGTAACGTGACACAATAGCAGTTGGCCTTTTAGTATCAAGACAATTTCCTTGTTAGGTATGAAGATTTCTCAAACATGATCAAATGTTTATTTTTATAATGATTATTAACTTTGAATTTATAGCATTGTTAATAGTGCTAGTACACATCTACATCTTTAACATATAATATTAAAACATTCTGAATGGACAAAGTCCCACTGAATTCAGAAGAATTAACTTCTGAGTTAAAAATAGTCAAGATGTATCATCTTTAGAATATACTTATTCAAATAGATCTTTCTGAACTATTACATTGCAAGAATACACTCTAGAACCATCACATCCCTCAAATATGTGCCTCAGCTATTCTTAAATAAAAGGGGGGGGGGATCCTATCAGTGTGTCTTACTCACTTGTGATTCATACAGCAATCACAGCTTCATAAAAATTGTGACTGCACAACTATGTTATTTGCCAATCAAAAGTTTCTTAAGTTCAGAGGCTTTTGCTTTAATTAAGATGAATAATACAAAGTTCTCTACAGTTATCATTTATTTATTTATTTGTCCAACTTCTATCACCGCCCATCTCCCCCTACAAAGGGGACTCTGGGTGGTTTACAACAAAGTTAGTAATTAAAAACATATAAAATACAATATAACAACTCTAAAAATAAATTAGATATAAATATATAAAATCCAAGAGGCTATGAGGTTATATTTAAAAGAACTCTACGGCGCAAGCCAACCCCAAGAGGAGCTATTACCCTTCCCATCCCAAGCGAGGTGGCAGAGCCAGGTTTTCAATTGTTTTCGGAAGGTCAGGAGTGTGGGGGCTTGCCTCACCTCCAGGGGCAGAATGTTCCAAAGGGTGGGTGCCACTGCAGAGAAAGCCCGCCTCCTGGACCCCGCCAGATGGAATTCTCTTACAGACGGGGTCCGTAGCAAGCCCTCTCTGCATGACCGGGTGGGGCGGGTTGATGTCATGGGGATGAGACGGTCCCTCAGGTAACCTGGTCCCATGCCATGTAGGGCTTTAAAGGTGACAACCAACATCTTGAATTGGACCCGGAAGCAAACTGGTAACCAATGCAGCTCGTGCAGCAGAGGTGTCACATGTGCCGATCTTGGAGCACCCACAACTGTGCGCGCAGCTGCATTTTGGACCAGCTGAAGCTTCCGGATACTCTTCAAGGGTAGCCCCATCATAATTGCGCTCTCTTCTGTCATCGCAGATTATATTCTATTATTATTGTTGTTGTGTCACTGAAATATATAATTTAAATAATCTTACCTAGAACATCTTTTCCATGTTCAGGAATCAGCACTTTCCATTTGGATTCCTCAGGTTCATTAAAATCAATGTTAATTAATTGATAGTTTGGAGCATGTCGGTTTGTCTTGAAGGTGAATATTGTTCCCTCATTGGTGACATACTCATATTCTGCATCAAAGTTGTCAATCAGTTTCACCCACTGCAAAATACCTATATTAAGATAATAAAGAAATTTACTCTAAGAGAAATATGGGAGATTGGTAAATTTATAACAATGTCCTTCAGATCCCATATGAAGTTACTTACAAGTGCCATAACTGTAACTTACTCCTGGGGAAAGGCAGAACTGAATTATGATCTTATTGATTATGAAATCAGAATTCCATGTGGCCATAATTTTTAGCAGAGTAGTTGAATATGCTAATAAAATCACAGCATTTTAGAAAGTTTTATTTCCAGTATGGTCATGAGAAAAAGCAGGTCTCATTGTTTCAAATGACATGTCAATTTGTATCTCTCTCTTTCAATTCGGTTTTTAAAGAAGGCTACAAGAAGCCTTAAAGAGTACCGGTATACAGATTTACATATGGTAAGCTGCACTATGCTCAATAATTCTTACTCCCGGAAATGAATATCAAATCGCAACTTAAAGAACTGTTTGGGGTCCCTCTGAGACTTCAAACACCCTTGACAAATTTTATTTCTTTAATCCCACTTAAAACTTCTTCAGTTCCTTGAACTATAAAGTTGGGCAGCTAATTAGCAGATTACCTAATATTTTGGCTAGCTGTTGACATCCTGGACATCGTTCCCATGTTCTACATACTGCTAGTAAGATGAGTAATTACAGTTCTTTCCAGCTAATTATTGTGAACAGGACCTCCACAAGCACAAGTTAGCTTGTCTGTAGCTTGAATCATGTCAACTGGATTTCTATTTTCTCAGTGGAAACGTTTCGCTCCTTATCCAAGGAGCTTCTTCAGTCTGAGCAAAGTTAGTAAGGGAATCCTTAAATATGTTTCTAGGTGGCTGTGTGACCTTGCACCTGGGGCTAGGTCATGGTTATTTTGAGATGTTATTTCTAAGTCCCTTTATCATCAAAAGGAGGACCGTTAAGATTACCATGCTGCTGTTGAGCTTGCAAAATGGTCTTAATCTTCCTAGGCACAGAAGACAAAGCAGGAAGGAAAATAGGGGAAAGATTGTGCCTGAGGCCCCCACCTCTATTCAAGGAAGGATTTTCCAAGTTGGCATAAATGGATTTCTTGACCCCTCTCTCAAACCACCTATCTTCTCTGTCTAAAATGTGAACATTTATGTCCTCAAATGAGTGTCCTTTTTCCTTTAGATGAAGATAAACTGCTGACTCTGGTCCTGTGGTGTTACTTCTCCTGTGTTGGGCCATCCTCCTGTACAAAGGTTGTTTGGTTTCTCCAATGTAGAGTTCAGAGCACTCCTCACTGCACTGGATTGCATAAACTACATTGCTTTTCTTGTGTTTTGGAGTTTGATCTTTGGGGTGTACAAGCCTCTGTCTCAGTGTGTTGGTGGGTTTGAAATATACAGGTATGTGGTGTTTGCCAAATATCCTTTTTATCTTTTCAGACATGCCAGCCATGTAAGGAATGACCAGGTTCTTCCGTTTACTCTGAGTCTCAGCCCTATCTGTCGCTGTTTTAGGTCTGGTAGATTTAGATTTAGTGAAGGCCCAATTTGGATATCCACAGGCCTTCAGAGCTGTTCTCAGGTGCTGATTTTCATTCTTTTTGGAATCCATGGAGGTGGGGATGGTTTCTGCTGTGTGTGACAATGTCCTGATGACTCCTAGTTTGTGCTGCAGTGGATGGTGGGAGTCAAACATCAGATATTGATCTGTGTGTGTGGGTTTCCTGTAGATCCCTATTTCTAGCTTGCCACCGGTCCCAAAAATAAATAACATCTCAAAATAACCACGATCTAGCCCCAGGTGCAAGGTCACACAGCCACCTAGAAACATATTTAAGGATTCCCTTACTAACTTTGCTCAGACTGAAGAAGCTCCTTGGATAAGGAGCGAAACGTTTCCACTGAGAAAATAGAAATCCAGTTGACATGATTCAAGCTACAGACAATTCCACCTGGATGACTGAGAACCTTCATAGACACAAGTTAGTTTGCATTTCTGGAGGGTAATTTTATTGTGCCAGGAAACCTTCTGATCCTCTAACTTAGGCTGTCTAAGAAACCCCCTGATCCAGAATGGATATACCTATTTCATTGTTCTTGAAGCACACCTGTTTCATTTTTCTCCACTAGCTAAACACCAACGGTACACAATGCAATTGTCCTTCATAGTTCTGCAGCAAAATATACCATAATAAAAATTAATGTGGTGCACCAGAGTATTATCTTTCTTTACCAAGTGCAATACTATCTGTTTCTTATAAATGGGTTTAGAATCTCAACCTAAGTCACAACTTAACATTTAATATTCAAAATTATACCAGCAAGAACCAGTATTTGTTATGAATTTTAAATGTTTTATCAATACTGTGCAGATTTTGCTCATTTGGACAGTAAAGATGAAAAAGAGATATAGTTTGCATTAAGATAAGAGACACATTTATTTCTGAATTAAAAACTGCTGGGTTTGTAAGAGATATGAATATTTCTAAGGATGGCTTTTCTTTCAGCCACCCTTATTCTATAATTAACTACCAATTTAACTGAAATGTTCATGTGCTTTAGAAGAAAATGCTAACAAAAATATTATCAATTAGCATTTTAATAGTAAGAAACTGTTGTCAAGATATATGTATATTTTTTCTATACAAGATGTAAGAATATATCTGTGAAAGTATATGCAAGATGTAAACACATATACTTTTATTAATGACACTAAGAAATTTCCTAATAAAATAGGAAATAAACAGCTCTTAAGCTAGTTGTTTTTTTAAAGGGATAAGCTCTGCATTTCAATTTAAAATTCCTCATGTCTGCCTACAAAACTAACTTCATATAACACAGAATAAAATAGCATTTCAAAATATAATCATCAGTTAAAATGCAAAGTAGCTAAATCAAGTAGCTAAAATAAAGGTAAAATTAATCTTGGAAATCAAAAGAGAAAAACTGGCTCTTTTTTTTTAAGAGACACTAGAGAGCTGATTAATTTTTTTTTAAATGTGTCCAGTTGCCTTCAGTACTAATAGTAAAAACACCAAATTGATGGAAAAACATAATAAATCCATTAAAATGTAGTTTGGTCTAGTGGTTAAGGTGCTGGGCTAGAAACCAGGAGACTGAGAGTTCTAGTCCTCCCTTAGAAAGCCGGCTGGGTGACCTTGGGCCAGTCACTCTCTCTCAGCCCAACTCACCTCACAGGGTTGTTGTTGTTGTGGGGAAAATAGGAAGAGGGAGGAGTATTAGGTATGTTTGCCGCCTTGGGTTATTTATAAAAATAATAAGGGCGGGATATAAAATAAATAAATAAATAAATCAGAAAAAGTAGCAGGACAGTAATAGAAAATGAGAAATCATGAGAAAAATATAAAGAACTTTTCTTGGCATTAACATGATAGCAAAGGCAGTGCCATGTGAATTTCTCTAAGGAAAGAATGCCCTCTGCTCTCTTTTGTATTTACAGTCATCTGAAAAGATGCACATTTCAACCTCAACCTCAAATTCCATTTTGCCCACTCCTTGCGATTTGCAAGACTTATTTTTAATTCTCAAAGTTCAAGAGCACTACTGCAGAATATTCAAGGAGTAAGTATAAGACTGAGATAATAACATATTGCTGTGATCAGTTTCCAACACTAAGGATTTTGAACCACTGTGGCCAAGCCTGTGATAAACCTGGGCTGTGTCATTTTATGTAGAGAATTAGATGACTGAATGCTCCTTCATGAAATATCAGAACTTTCCACCCAGAAGAACTGGCTTATTACTTAGGAAGAACAAAATTTGGTGGCTCCATTTAAACTTCATAGCTCTGAAAAAGCCTATTCCACCAGGGCCAAAGTATCAGCCAAATCTAAGCTCAGACCACCCCTAATATTTGCCTTCTCAGTTCCCAAATCTACACAAGCTGCAGAAAGAAACTTTATATAGTAAACCTGGGGGAGATAAATTAATTTTGGCTGCTTCACGTGAAAACTAGGTTAATGCATCATAGTAAGCCATAATGTGATTTGTTTGGTTTTGCTTGATTTGATGTCTAAACAGACTAATTGAACAGACTATGGTTTAAGACAATGAGCCTGTTGAAAATACAGCTTGTTATTAGCTCAATGTGATATATGAACAGACACATTGCTCGTGATTTTTTAGCTTATTCTGAGATGGTTTTGACCTGCTAAGTCTAGCCAGTTAACAAGGGTGCAAAGCATGCTATTTTTTTAAAAAAATTAGGACATTATCAAGCAAGCCATAGTTATTTTGCTCCTCTGTAAGAAGTCATAATTATTTTGCTCTTCTGCAAGACTGACTCTGGATTGTTCAATACACCATGACAAAAACATTATGGTGCAGCTTGATGTGTAAATGTGATTTTACCTACAATTTCCAAACCTGAACTCAATAATTTACTGGCCGGCCCAGCATCATATATGATATCTACCTGAACATCCAAACCTCTTTGAGCATACTTAGTAACCATTTGGGGATTGGGAGATGGAAAAATCAGAGTTGCAAATTGAATGGAGTGAGTTTCCAGAAGGATGGCATGGCTGGCAGTCTAATAGGAACACTACAATACTTTGTTGCCACCTCCATATGTCCAATTAAATTTCAATAGTACAGCATCCTGAAAACTTCAACTTCAAGCATGGCTAATGTTGAGTGATCCTGGAAAATATTGGTCAATAACATGGATGGCCATAGAGTGGCGCTCTCTGCTTAAAAACAAAATTAAATCAAAGCTGTAAGTTACCTTCTATTTTAGATACTTTCATATGGAGAAAAAGAATGACTGTCACATGAAGTTTAAAAAGAAACAAATATGTGAAATATATGCATGAAACAGAGTAATCATCTTTTTAATAATTTACTACAGACTGATGAACTGATTGTGATGGCTCCAGGTGTTATGTCCCAATGAAAGCTCCTCATGCTAAGTTAAACAGAATGAACTTTATTAAGGAAAAATACAAGCCCTAACATCGGTGAAGATCTGAATGCCCCAGTTTGGTAAACGATTGATTTTTATTGTGTTTCCCCCCTTTAGTTCAATATGTATTGCCAGTGCTGTCAGTTTCCTTCTTGGCGCCTCTCTTGTCTCGACCGTAGATGATTGAGTTGTCTGACATTGACAGCTGTTAAAGATCGCTCTCCGGCTAGTCGCATTCCTTCTCTCTGTCTCCTGCAGCCGGTATCCCGATGTGGGTTGTCTGGCGCACGTGTTGGGGTGGAAGGTTCCGATGGGGGACCTTACACTGATGCTATTATATTTATAATGATTTATGCATGTGTGGGAGTTGACAATTGTCCAAAAGTCTCATATTACACAATAGGAAGTCTACTGATTTTTTTTTGTTGAGTTCTTTCATAACAAAGTAGAATCCTATTGATATAATAACAGAAACCAGGAGACTGAGAGTTCTAGTCCTGCCTTAGGCATGAAAGCCGGCTGGGTGACCTTGGGCCAGTCACTCTCTCTCAGCCCAACTCACCTCACAGGGGGGTTGTTGTGGGGAAAATAGGAGGAGGAAGGAGTATTAGGTATGTTCGCCGCCTTGAGTTATTTATAAAAATAATAAAGGCGGGATAGAAAATAAATAAATAAATTTGAAGTAAGTTTGAGGGGAGATACTTACAAGACCTGGGCTAGGAAAGATTTTGAAGGGCAATCTTGCATAAACCAAAACAGTCTGATGCACACTAAACCACAGTTGGTGTTGAAAGTCTCCACTGCTACTCATATTAAGAAAGGCACTTTTGAAGAATCTAATTTCTGCAATTGCAAGCCAAAGGCTATATAAGTAATGATTTTTGTCCTGGGCACAGCAACTTGTACATAAGTTTCCTAGACTCCAGGTTAAGAAGTTGAGTCCTGTCATGCCCTTTCCTGAACTCATTTCAGCAAAGTGCCTTACATATTAGCTCATCAATACTTTGCCAAGGAATACTTTATCGCCTTCCAAAATAAATGGAAAAGATGGAGTTGCGTCCAGTTTCCCCTATCTAGTAACCTCCAGGTTTCTTAGGACTTCAAGCTCTTGAATTCTCAGATAAATATGACATTGACTGAGAATGAAAAGTTGGAGAATATTCACAATCCATACCACAAGATTAATGGTTTATATATTCCAAAAATTGTGTCAACCTTGTAAACTTGCCCATTTGAGCTGCTAACCTGTGTATCATCAACATATTATTTGATTTCTACCCTGCATTTCTATTCCAGAAGTACACAAGCCTGCACACTAGCTAAATTAGTTTGGTTCCATACTTAGGCTGGACTGAGGTACTAAGCATTTAAGTACATCAAAAACCTACCCCATATATATTTCTACTAACAGAATGCTTGTCTTTGCTCAATTTCTTAGTCTCCACACTCATGGCAGTTACAGTATTTAATTGGCTGACATATAATACTTTAGGTCCTGTAATGATACAGTGAAGTTCTTAACATTTGTCAAATAGCTTTCAAGAGGTTCAAGTATGACGATTTATACAGCAATATATACAGTAAAACTTGAAAAGAGTTCATTTTCAATACAACTATTCCTATTAATATGGCAGATTTGGCTTTGATGCTAAGTTTGTCATCACTCTCAGTACTCTGAGGGCAAATCATCAAGCTCTGACAGCCAATGTTGCCAGCTTAAAACCTGGACCTGTGTTGTGATATAGCTTTGAATGGATTAAACTGCAAATGAAACAGCCATGGCTCTTCCTATCCATTGTTTCTTTGGTCCATAATCACATCAACCATTGACAAAGATGAGGAAAGGTGGTATATAAATCTAACACGGTTGTGTTAACACCTATGGCTTTTAAGATCTCTCGGCTGTATTTATATTATATTTAATTTTTTGGTATTGTTTTTATTGATTGTTTTTATTATTGTTAGCCGCCCAGAGTCACTGGTTTGAGATGGGCGGCTATATAAATTGAATAAAAAAATGAATAAAATAACAAACAAAGTGCATCACTACAAAATGGACATCCAATTTGCAATGATGTCACCCTTTTCCTTGGACATACAATATCAATATGGCTTTATTGATTTCAACACAGTCTCATTAATGTAGAGCAGTGTTTCTCAGTGTGGTTGGAGAACCCCTGGGAGGCCCTCAAGACCCTCTCAGGGGTCTGCAAGATCAAAATTATTTGCCAGATATTGAAGATACTTGCAAAAATTTAAAACAATGTCAATCTCATTATTACTTTTTGTTAACAAAATAGGGTTTTTTCATGAAAAATGTTTTATTTATGTTAATATCAAATGGGTTTAATATTGCTATTTTTACACGATTCAATAAATAAATATTCCACAAATATGTCAATTTTAATTTTTAATATGGTAAATATTGATAAATACAACCCATACAAACAAAAGCTCTTTTGCGGTCCTCCATAAATTTTTAAAAGTGGGAAGGGGTCCTGAGAGCAAAAACTTTAAAAACCACTGATGTAGACAAATCTTTTTGTTTTCTCTGTACCCTAAGTCTTGAAATCTCTGAATATTCTGGTTAACACTAGCTCTCATATTGCACAATATATTTACATTTGCTCAGATATCTATAAAATTACACTACATTGTTCACTTTCGTGGCAAATGTTAGATTCAGCCATGCAAATGCAAGCCTAAACAACTATGGAAGAGATATGCTGAGCCCAGCAAAACTCAACCATCCCTTCTAATACTCCACTGCAGCTTAATAAATATGGAACATGTAAATTAATACTAATGCATGCAAATATGTCAAAGCAATAATTAGCTTAAAACTGTCAATCAGCATTTTAAAAAATTCATCAAGACGTGCATGACAGCATATCCCTTAATTGCTTCAAACTGCTTGGACAAGTAAGCCAATATTTAAACTGGAGATTTATAGCTGCACTCAGATAGTCATCCAAACAATGATGTTGTGAAGCAGAAATGAGTGTGCTTGTTTATAGTCTCCTTCATCCTTCTACATTCAAACTCCTTACCAGCTCACAATACAGCCCAAGAGCAGCACTAATAAGGAAGTTGCCACATAGTAACAAGGTAAAAAACCCTAACCTTTCATCCTCAATCAGCTTGATGACCTCAGCATTCCATCTCCTTTAACAATGGACTTCCTCAGCTCTGTTGCCTTCCTCAAAGGCCCGTTTTGCCTAACAATAGAAATAACCCCAGGCGCAGGGACAAGGACCTGCTTAGCTTCCCCAAACTGGCCAGCAAATGAGATCCCTAGGATTTCCCACCTTCTAGCCCTCAACTTCCATACAATTTTTTTGCTTCCCCATCATTTGGGGTCCCTCTTTCTTGTAAAGCAGGCACCCAACGTTGCAACAAAACTTGGTTCTTCTCCTCAGTGTGATGCTCCTTCCTCAGACTGAATCCATGACAGGAGATAGCTTCTGCCTTTTAGGATCAACCATCAACTTTTCAATTCAATTCAATTTATTACGGTTATAGACCAGTACAAGCAAAGTGCTCTATCTATCTTAATGGATAATAAACAAAATAAAATTTAAGACAAAATTAAAATACATTTATAAAACAACCTAACTAACATCTATGAGTGAGGTCTTGGGTGCAGTCTATATTTAAATTATAAAACAAACACTAAAAATATATAAAATATAACAAAATCTAAAATTACAAAAAAGTGATAATATCTAAAATTTAAATGAACTACAGTTACATAGAATGCATTTGGCTAGTAGAAAATTGGCCCATCACTGACTTGATGGCACATAACCAATCAATCAATCAATCAATCAATCAATTTCCCTCTTCTTGGATTTTTTAAACATTTGCTTTTTTTCTTTTAAAAAAGGGTCGGTTAAAGTCTAATAGCCAGGAATGGGCAGAGAATATAAAGAGGAAGGGAAGAAAGATGTTTAGAATATTTGTTTTAAAAATGCATCTACAACTTCAGGCTCCAAGGAAGAGGTTTAAAACATATTGGCAAATAAAACTCATTTATGTTACAAGTGTCTTGGATGCGTACAAATATTCACTGGTCTCCTGTACCAGATTTTTTGAGGGCCATTTGGCAGCCCATAAGACAGGGGTGGGGAACCTTTTTTCTGCCAAGGGCCATTTGGATATTTATAACTGGGGACCGGGGGGGTGGGGTGGGGTTTCTGGGATTTCCGCGGACCAGGGGCCGGAGTAGGTGGGCGGGAGCCAATCACAAGCACTGGGGGGCGGGGTTTGCGGGTGGGAGCCAATCACATGAAAGGGGTGGGGTTTATGGGCGGGAGCCTGCAGGCCTTAGGCGGGAGCCCCGCGGGCCTTATATGGCCCCCGGGCCTGACATTGCCCACCCCTGCCATAAGAGAACCGGCTTCCTCATTGGAAATAGGAATGGGAAGTGGCTAATCAGAAGACTGATCTCACTTGTGTGAGGAACATGTGTATTTGTGTATTTCTGTATGTAAAACAGTTTGTATGATGTACTATGGCTGATAGGGAGCAACGTATTTTATAAACAGGTTGCCTTATTTTACAGAAAATTATTTAATATAATCTTTTTTTTTTGTCCTGCCCATTTTTGGAGTGTGGCTTCTAGCAGGTATGTACGTATGAGTATTTTTGTACACACAGAAAGAGATAAATACATACATGAACATACATAACACACGTCTATTGGGAAAAGGAAATCTCCAGGAGTGATTTCAGCTGACAAGGTGGAGAAGCTGGGCATTGCACAGGAATTTCTGCTGTATTTGGATCTGAAGAGGATAAACGGGCTTTGGATCTGGCACACTTCTCAACTGTTCCTTAATGAAGTTGTGCCTTTTCCACGGCTACCATGCTAGCCACAGAGGCTCAGGGTATTGGAGTTAAGTACGCAGCCATAGGTGCTGCAACTTAGACTGTGTACTAGAATGTACAGGCATTACACAGCTCTGCTTCTGCTAAGCAAAAAGGAACAACGGGGAATCTTGGAAAGAAAGGAGGACAATCTTTCACAGAATTAAGCAGAGAGAGTGCATTGTTAAACAGCAGAAATTGTTCCCCAGGTAACTTTGAAATTTGACAAAATACTTCTGTTACAATATACTGATAAGGAAACCAAAGAGACTGTCAGCTTGCCTTAGAAAATCCTTTAGAGTAAGCATTCATTGGAAGGATAACAAACAGCTTGTATTTTATTACCAAACATACACATATGAGCATAAAGGTGTAGGAATTGCCCATCTAGGAATAGTAAGTATTGCTAAAAATATATCATAAAAGACAGTAATGATATGGCAATCAAATTTGTTCAGAGGAAATGGGAAAGGGCATTTACAGAATGGTTAAAACAAGTTCAGCTGTTTATGAAGCTATATTATTCCAAGTCAACCACTGATACTATCCTTTCTCCTTGACACCCACTTTTTTAAAACTTGGGCAGATGCTGTTTGATATACTTTAGAGCAGGGCTTTCCAAAGTGCCGCCGCTGGCGACACACCCGGCGGCGGCGGCGACACGCGCGCGCACGGCGCCGCCGCGGGGGTGTGTGCGGCGCCGCACGCGCGCACGGCGGCGGCGCGGGAGGGGCGTGCGGCGGCGCGCGCGTGCATGGCAGCTGCCGTGCACGCGCGCGCCGCCACTTCCGGGTGGTGTGGCGACACACCACGCTGTGTGTGGCGACACATTTTTGTGTCGCGACACACAGTTTGGAAAGCTCTGCTTTAGAGACAGCAATATGGGCACCAATATTCCCATAAACACCTCTTGTAGCACCTGCTAGGCTTTATGCTTCAACCGATTTAATTTTTTAAGCATTCTTTTAATGAAAAATAAATAAATAATGGGGGCTGGCAGGCTGCAACTAAAAGTGAAGCAGGTAGGCCCAAAAGTCTCTTTTTGATATTAGAAGCTTAATTAACATTTCTCTGTTGCAAACATAAGACAGAGATAGAAGTCTTGCTCAATGTTCTTGCACGGATACTAACCCTTGTAACACAAAGGTGCAGACATTGTAAGTTCCCTATACTTCCCTAAACTCACAGATGGTTTACGATAAGTTCCTCTTTTGTTATCCTGTTTTGATGTGCTAATTATAAACAAGCTGCGCTTGTGACACGTAAGATGATTCTATGTCTGGAACAATCTGTTTGAAACAAGCTGAGCTTGTGACACGTAAGATCTTGTCATATCCTGATTGTCTGGATTACAAACCCTATAAAAGATAAGCCCCGGGTGTGACCCGGTGTTCAGAATTTGCCAAGTTATTACTCTGAACCATTGCTAGCAATAAACCTGTGTTCTCTAACTTCGCTTGGTCTCGTGTCCTGTCATTGGGAAGGTGAGTTTTCCTGCTACATTTTGGCGACCGCGGCAGGACACGACGGGGCCCTGAGGCCCCTCTGGAGGGTCACCACGCTCACAGGGATTTGGTAAGTCAAGGGGAATTTCCCAGGCGCCATCGGACACTTTTTGTTCCGAGGGACTTCCCAGTGACACCAGCTCCCTGTGGCATCGGCTGACACCTTCAAGAACCACTTGTGAGGAACTGAGACCAGGCAGAACCCCAGCGCTGGAAGATGAGGAAACAAGCCCTGCAGGCGAGTATTGGGGAAGGGAGCTCCAGAGGAGTACGGCTCGAGAAGACGGGAGGGGTTGATCACCCCCGAGGCGAACAGGGGCCAGGGTTGGCCGGCTGTGGTTCCTCGAAAAAATCCCTATTGAGCCGGGAAAAGCCGGTGAGCCGGAATATCGGCGGGACCGAGGGGTAAAAAGGAAAAGGAGGGGAGGTTGTGTGTTGTGATTGCTGTGTGAATGTTCGCTGTGTTTCCCAACGGTGACCGTCGAGTGTCCGGCACCTTGGGCCAGTGAGAAGTGAGTGAAGTCTGCAGTTCCCAGTGGAGACCGTGAGTGTCCGGCTCCTGGGGTCAGGCTTGAGAGTATGACCAGTCCCTCTGTGTTATCCCGAGAGCGAAGGACCCCTTACCTTCCTCTCAAACCCCCTTCCCTCATTGTCTTGTCTGGTGCCCTGGGAGGAATATGGGTGGAGGAGGTAGTGTGCCCTCTATCCCCTTAGGATGTATGATAAAGTATTTTAAGCTTGCCTATGTCAGTCAGGACTACGGCATTAAGTGGAGCAGAATGCAGTTAAAAAGCTTTTTGTAAGGGAGAATGGCCAACCTTTCAAGTCGGGTGGCTGGCCAAGGGTGCATTTGCCACCCCACGGAAGGCCATCCCGATCAGGCCCCCTACATCGATGTGTGGCTTGATTTAATCCAACACATTTCAGCCCCCTTCGGTGGAAACCCCTTTCAAGATAGTTGTTCTGTAGGATAAATAGCCTTTAAAGGCTGCCAGCGTGTGCTGGGATGCTGTTTGTGGGAGAGCAATAACCTTTAAAATTAGCCAGCGTGTGCTGGGGGGTTATTGGGAGACAGGACCTTAAATTTATCTGGTGAACGAGTCCAGCGCGTGCTGGAGGTTCTAGATAAGGACCTTAAATTTGGTTACCAAATAAGTCCAGCGCTTGCTGGAGGTCCTGGATCTAAGAGAAAATAAGATTCAGAAGAGAACAACTTTCAATTGTGCGGTCCCTCGACTGCACTCCTCCCCCCCCACCCATTCATTCCTGTTTATTTATTTATTCATCACTGTTATCACTGTTCCTGTGAGCTCCTCATGGGCTTCCGCTGCCGGCCACGGGCGGCTGCCGCGGCCAGCGGAGACGCAGGGCCGGTGAGGATGGAAAGAACAGGAAAACCCCAAAAACCCCTTTTAAATGTGTTTTAAGAAACTGGAAGTTTTTAAAACCCAAGGCGGCATGACCCCTGCAAGTCACGCCTTGGAGCCTTTTGCTCTGATGTCTGGCCATTCTATCCACCATGGGACATTGGACTCTGATTATCTCCAAGCATTCTTTAATTACTTAATCTCAATGGCCGAGCAGATTCACTGGAACAAGTGGCATTTTTGTTCCTAACAAGCTGCTCTTAGCCGCACCTCCCTACCACCTCCAGGAGAAGGAGAGGGGGAGGAGGATGGCGTCCCTACGCCCCCCCCCCCTCACAAAGTGATATTAAAACTGGTCCTTGTTAGCCAAAGGTGCCCTAAGGTCTAGAGAGAACTGTAAAAACTCCAAGCCCTTATGGCTGCATTCACTAACAAAGAAGGAAAAATGCATAAACAAGCTAACATTCAGCAAGAAATCTTACCGTAAGAATACGGGGGGGCCATCCAACTGCCGTCAGCTAAGCCTCCATAATGTGTGTGTGTGTGCCTGAAAGGGTGTGTTTCAGTTGTAAAGCAAAGGTTGTGAAATTGTGAGAGTTTGTCTTTTTCCCTCCCCCTTGCCCAAATCTCCACTGTCATGTTTCAATAAAAGCCTCTGTTTTGTACAGTTTAAATGCTGGTTTCCTGTGTGTGTGCGTAACTATCTAGGCTCTGCCTTCTGCCCTTGTGGGGGAAGAGGAGGGGGGTGGAAAAAAGCCCATAAGAGCTGATATGAGCAAAATTAGGATGCTGAGAAGTAACAGGGAAAATGCACACAGAAATTCCTCTCGCCTGTGTTGGCTCCCTGGAAGCATGTAGATAGAACTGGGAATTTTCCGGAAGATGGGCGAGGAGACAGAGGAAAAGGCAAGGATTTTCCAATGCACAAGGGGTTGATAATAAATCAGCTAAACTTTGGACCCCTTTACTAGAATTTTATCTGAGTCTTAGCTTATGAGTGTGTGGTTGTGTGTGTATGTTTTCAGTTTGTTGAACTGTGTGGTGTGTGAATAAAAAAAAAGGGAAGAAGAGTTTTTTTTATTTCTGAAGATTTTGGCAATAATGGAGCCTCCATGGATTGGCATAGTCTATCTGGAGGTTTTGTTTTTTCTCCGTTTTTTAAAATTTTTATTGCAAAAGCAGTCTACTCCTTACATTACATTATGTCAATGCTAATTTTTATTTTCTAGCCCTCTAGGCATGTTTTTGGATTTTTATTTTTATGCATGTTCTATCTCACACATCAGAAGTTGCTGATGTGGTGAGTGCATGTGTGGGGGAAAGGAATCATATACTGGGAGATTAAGGATTTTGCATACCCTGAGCTATTTGTTTTTGCTTCTGTAACACGCTTACATGCATTATTTGACTATAAGCTATTTGGACTGGTTCAGTAATATTTTCACTGATTGGGGATGCATTGTTTTTCTGGTGTTACTTGCTCTGGGAAATCTTCTTTTCTCTTTGATTCCAAATGTCTTCCATTGATGGGATAACTGTTATTGCCACACATTGCTTGAACCCAGTGATTACTGAATATTACTACTGAGTGTTACTACTCAGGTGTGTTCCTCATGAGTGCACCCCTTTGGTGGGCTGGCCTCTAGCGCATAGCATTTCGCTTGTTTATACAAAGGGAGAAATGTAAGGATTAGCTTAGCATAACCTACGCCATCAACCTGGCGAGTGGAGAGGGACCCCGCCCACCCCTGAGGGTACCCTTGCATAAAACCACATGAAAGGTCTCCCCTTCTGGTGACACTCCGGAAGCTGTCCCTCTACGAACGGGAGATGAAGACAAGGCATCTCACCCCTTGCAGGTGTTGCTCCAGAGGCCAACACCCGTCGCACGGGCTACAAGGCTCCTCTCTTATTTGGTTGCATAAAGGGGGGCCCATGGGATGGATGCACACCAAAGGTTGAGAGCCACTGCTTGCATCTGCCAGGGCCTCATGCCTTCCATCTGGGTGGTTGTGATTCTTCTGCTAATTAGTATTGTCATTAACTTCCTTTACCTATTCAGCATTCTGCTTGCGAAAGGGGGGAATGGAGGTGAGGGTGGCGATGGGCCAGGAGAGACAACTTGCGATTGGGTAACCGTAACCCCGCCCCCCGAGGCCCAGCCTGAAACTCCTCCTCCAGGAGATAGCTCCCCAGGTGGGTGCTGGGATTCCCAGGCACCTGCACCAGTTCCCCTCCTAGCTCCGCCCCGAAGGCGACGAGTCACCCGTGCTGCTACACAAAGTCCAGTTAATTGTTCGCAGTGCGTTACGTGGGCCCAGGTGGGAAACGTTAAGCGCCATACCCTGTTATACCATACCCAACGCCCACCGGACTGCAAGCCTCAAGGTTCCTGTGCCACACAGGGAAAGGTGTTTACTGTGTAAAGGCAAGGAAGGAGACATAACCTGCTACAACCCTCAGACTGAGGTTAGGTACAACGTCTCCGTGTGGGCGGGCCTGGGAATGGTGTCCTCCAGTGGGGTCCGCCTGACCTTGTATTACCTAAACCACACAGTAAGCCCTAAAACCTATGCTGGCTGGAACTTGGAGTTTGACGTTTGTGAGGCCATGGATAAAGTAGCTTACACCTCCTGTGGAAGCCAGGCCTGGTGAGACACATATAAGCGTAACAGCAAGTATTTATGTGCCAGAAGCCTGCCCAGACCAGCGGACTCTCCCTCCCCTGACGACCCTTGCGGTTGGTGGCCACACCCCAACCACCCTCGCTCTTTTGCCTGGGCTACCATGTGTGCGGGTCTTTTCGAGACTTCAATAAGTTTGGGTGGGTGCTGGAATTTGACGTCTGACAGGCAATGGCCAAGGTGGCTTTCAGGAACTGTGGTAGCAAGGCTTGGCAGGATACCTATTGCAATAATGACAAGTATCTCTGCACCAGGAGGCTACCCTCCCCCATTGGACACCTGTTTTTGCAGCCCTGTCTGTGGTGGGACAATTACAATCCAAAAGTAGTTCACTGAGGAGCCCTTTGTGACCATACGGGAGGAGGGTATCCTGGGTGCTATAACTCCCTCAACACAGCCCAGTGAACAATCCGGCAATTCGCCCGAGCTGCAGTGGAGGAGCTCTATGAGGGGCGAATTGAATCCACAGGGTGGACAACTTATAATAAGATAATCCGGCTAGCACACAACGGGAGGGGGCTTGAAATGTCCAAAAGAGCGGAGTCCCGGTGTGTACCACTGATAAGGTCTGCACAGCCGTGTATCAGAACCGCCTCACCCTAGACTACCTGCTTGCTAAGGAGGGTGGAGTCTGTGGTAAGTTTAACCTCACCAATTGCTGCCTGCAGATTGGGGAGACTGGCCAGGTCATCCATCAGCTAACCACCGAGCTACAACAGCTCACTTATAACCCTCCACAGGAGTGGAAAGGGTTCAACTTTCAGGATTGGCTGGATGGCTGGGGCCTTCCCAAACTGCCAGGGCTTAAGGTAATTGTTGGCCTTGTGGGCCTCATCGCCGCAGGCTGTGTCATTCTTCCTTGTGTTCTTCCTATCTTTGCTCGCACCATTTCTAGCTCAATCTCCCTCCTCATAGACAAACAGGCCGCAGTGAAAGCTATGGCCTTGTGGGACTACGAAATGCTCACTACTTCTCGCGAGGATAACCCCTATGCTGAAATAAGTGGAACTCCACAGTAATTAGAGAATTTTGGTGGAGTTCCAAAGGGGGGAATGAAGCAGGTAGGCCCAAAAGTCTCTTTTTGATATTAGAAGCTTAATTAACATTTCTCTGTTGCAAACATAAGACAGAGATAGAAGTCTTGCTCAATGTTCTTGCACGGATACTAACCCTTGTAACACAAAGGTGCAGACATTGTAAGTTCCCTATACTTCCCTAAACTCACAGATGGTTTACGATAAGTTCCTCTTTTGTTATCCTGTTTTGATGTGCTAATTATAAACAAGCTGCGCTTGTGACACGTAAGATGATTCTATGTCTGGAACAATCTGTTTGAAACAAGCTGAGCTTGTGACACGTAAGATCTTGTCATATCCTGATTGTCTGGATTACAAACCCTATAAAAGATAAGCCCCGGGTGTGACCCGGTGTTCAGAATTTGCCAAGTTATTACTCTGAACCATTGCTAGCAATAAACCTGTGTTCTCTAACTTCGCTTGGTCTCGTGTCCTGTCATTGGGAAGGTGAGTTTTCCTGCTACAAAAGCACCAGGCCTTTAGCTTTACAAGAATGTCCCTGAGTTCAAACAGGCCTTATAGGCATTCTTAGAAAAATAAAAGATTGTATGTGACTATAGCCCAGTGCTTTATCTGGAAATATACTCATTTGCACAGAAAAAGTAAGTTGGGGTGGGATGGAATCCAGAGTGGGAGAATCTAGAAAGCTAAAGTTTCCCTTTGGCAGCCATTTTATGACTAGACAAACAAAATGGGAACCATTTTGTGAAAAGCTTCCACACATCCCCCTAAACTAAATGCAGCAGCCATTGCTGCTTTAACCTATGATCTCAGAATGGCTTTTCTGTACTTTCTGCATGATGGGGAGTGAAATTGGGACACCAGGATGCAAAGAGGCTTCCTTTACACTGAGCTTCAGTCCCTTGCAAGGCAGTCAGGCAGAAAAAAGCTGTTATAAAATGCTATGTTGCAGACTCATTTAGATACCGTCTCATGAAAATCGTTTGCAAAGTCCAGTATCCCACTCCATATTTCAGGGTGAGAAATCTGACCTCTGTTACTTCTCTGGATATGCAAACTCAAATATCTAACATATGGTGATAGTGGTTGTATACAATATAAACACTAGAGTTTTACAAAGTTGTGACAGAGAGTTAAAAGCACACATTATCATCTTTGAAGTTAAATCCATTTTCTGCCAGGAACAGAATGAGTGAACTTCAAAATAATTTGAGGATGCCAAGAACATATTAATGAGTGAACAGGCAAGACCCAGGTGCTACCTCTACAGTAGAACTAATAAGATGTCATGCTTGCTCAGAATCTTTAGTGATGGGCAGCCTTTACTTTAATTACGGCTTTCAAAAGTAAAAGGATATGAGATGGAATTCAAAGAAAGCCTGACCCTTAATACAGAACTGGGATGGTTTACAGGTAGGAGAGAACAAAAAAGCTATTGGCAAATTCAGTGCACAAGAGATAGTGGAATTTGATATAGCCTTCCCGAATTTGTTGCCTGCCATCCAGATGTGTTGAACTCTCAACTTCCCCTGACAGCGTTTCCAAGTTTATATTATAATGAATAAACAGACAGACAGACAGTTTTTTTTTAGTATATACTAAATACAATAGTGACAAAACTCAGGTTGTTTTACTCAGGAATATATCCCATTGAGGACTTCCAGGTGAGGAATGGTGTGCTAGCACATCTCCAAACAAGTGGAGATGATGTTTCGGCCACCACCAAAGGACCAGTGAGTAGACCGGTCCCACGGAACCTTGCCGGACAAGGAGAGGATGGGAGATCATCTACTTGTGCTCTGGATGGCTGCTCCTTGCAAGGAGACTGCAGGATAGCGGCTTCCTGTGGGTCTGAGCGCCAGGAGAGAGGGAAACCATCATGCTCTCAACTGCAGCAGAGCCTTTTAACAGACACTGGGTTTGCTAATCTCACTTTCTAATCACTTTTGGAAATTACCTATTTATCTTAAAAACGACAAGTTTGCAAAGCCACCTGGTGAGTTAACCTTCATCCCAGAATAAAAGAAAAATTAACTATAAGCTAAAGAATTTAAAGAATTTGAAATAAACTTTGTTACAATCTGCTAAATTGCAGTCTGGCTTTCTTTTGGTCTAGCCCTATCTGCTGCTTATTCCATTTTTAGACAATATGGACCTCTACAAATTTCACATTCAAAGTGAGTGGTTTGCAAAGTCCTTTATCATTAAAGGCTTCCTTAACAGCCAAGAGCTTAAGAACAAGTCTATGTCCATAATTTTTTCCTAATATTCTATGCTCCTGCCCTTCTGTTTCCACACTAGCACTTTTTTTGGTGTGACTTTTATGCTCCATCCCTGTGTTCAAAGTAGGAGTGTGGAGATGCTGATCAGGCAGCCTTGCTCTTATTCAAAGCACAGATGCATCATTTCCACTATTCCTAGAGTTAAAATGGCTAACACCGTAGGCAATTACTAGAGAAATGCAGAAAGTAAAAGCAAAGGAATTCCTGTTTAGCTATTGTGATGACAGGGTATTCGAACTGTAACTCACAGGATGGTAACAAAGGGCACCACCATTTTCATGAAATGAAGCGAAAGTGACTTAGGAGATACGGGTAGGGCAGGGCTGAGAGAAACTTGGAGTCCTGCCCTAAGGAAATCCTCGTTCTGGCAAAATGATAGGTTTTGAAAGATATTTATTGCCATAGAAGGCAAAGATTAATAATATACAAATACTTTGTAAAATATGTTATTAAGAGTCATCTTGCTGTAAGAGCTAGTGGAAGTTCACGCAATGGAAGGTCACCTAAGGGGACCTGTTTCCAACTCTTTTTTAAATTTGGTATAATAAAAAGTTAATTTGAGTCTTTATTCAAATGTTATGAAAAGGTGACTCTGCTGTTTTACTCCTTCCCCACATTCCACCAAGTCACATGACCTCCTATTGGGATTATGCTTTGATTTTGAAGAACCTACAAGAAGAAAAGAAAGAAAGAAGACACCCACAACAGTTTGCATGCACAACAGGCATGAATAAGATTTTCAGAATCTTGAGAATGCAGTTTATCATTACCAGAAAGGGAAACTGTAAAGAGGACAAATAAATTAAACTTGGGAAAGACAGTTTTCCTAGCATGCAATCAAGTGCATGACACATAGAAATGAACCTTATTTTAGTCTGAGTTTTAAAGCTATATTTCAAAAACAGACAGCTTGAGAAATGACAAGGATATTATGCCACATCCTCTTCCCACATGTTTTCCTTATGAAGTTCATTTGTTAAGGTTGGAACTGTACTCGAAATGAAATCAAATTAATCTACAAAAAACACAAGTACGTAATTAAAGCTCGGTGGTTGTATATCATACAGTTGCAACTGAAATTATTCAACCCCCATTGCAAATCAGGTTTATTGTCAAAATTTACAGACTTTCAGCTGTTTGCAATGAACAAATCAAACAAAAGCAATTGAAACACAATGAATGCTTCAAGTGGTATCCCCAAATTCAACTGAAAATGCAGCTTATAATGACTTCTCCAGTCTCAAAATTATTCAACCCCCTGAATAGAATCCGTCACAACAGCACACATACTGTACAGTATGCAAAACAGGTGTTGTCTCAAGCACACCTGATACAACTAATCAAGGGCTTCATTAGTTGCACCAGGTGTGCTTGAGCTGGAACACATGAAATACCTGAACTGGCTAGGAGTTTGTTGAGTGTCACGTTTGACTGCATGTTAGAAATATGGCTAAGTCAAAAGAATGGTCCAAAAAGGTAAGAGATCATCGCCCTTCACAAACAAGGAACAGGATACAAAAAGATAGCGAAGGCACTGAATGTACCTAGAGACACCGTTGGAAGCATAGTTCATAAGTTCAAAGTTAAAGGAACAGTGGTTACACTACCTGGACGGGGCAGAAAAAGGAAGCTGTCAATGGCTGCAACCAGATTTCTGAGAAGGCAGGTTGAGAGAAAGCCTCGAGTGACTGCAAAAGACCTGCAGCAAGACTTGGTGGCAACAGGCACTGAGGTTTCAGTGAGCACAGTAAGGCACGTACTAAACACAGAAGGTGTTGCCAGAACTTGTAGTTCTGGTAATGCCAGAACTACAAGACGTACACCACTACTGACCCAAAAGCACAAGAAAAGTCGGCTCCAATATGCTCAAAATCATATAAATAAGCCACAGAAGTTTTGGGATTCTGTTCTGTGCAGCAATGAAACAAAACTGGAACTTTTCAGCCCGATGGATCAGTGGTATGTCTGGAGGAAGAAGAATGAAGCATACGCTGAAAAGAACACTCTGCCTACAGTTAAGCATGGTGCTGGCTCAGTGATGCTCTGGGGCTGCTTTGCATCCTCTGGCACTGGAAACCTGCAGCGTGTGGAAGGCAAGATGGATTCATTGAAGTATCAGGAAATCCTAGGAGAAAACGTCATGCTGTCTGTAAGGAAGCTGAAGCTTGGGCGTCATTGGACCTTCCAACAGGACAATGATTCCAAGCATACCTCAAATTCCACTAAGGCTTAGATGCAGAAGTAGTCCTGGAAGATTCTACAGTGGCCATCACAGTCACCTGACTTGAACCCCATACATAGAAAATCTCTGGTGGGATTTGAAGAAGGAGGTTGCAGCACGCAAACCCAAGAATATTACTGAACTGGAGGCCATTGCTCATGAGGAATGGGCTAAGATTCCTCAGGAACGCTGCCAGAAGCTGGTGTCTGGCTATGCATCTTGTTTGCAGCAGGTCATAACAGCAAAAGGGTGCTCTACTAAGTACTGAAGATGCTTGCCATGAAGGGGTTGAATAATTTTGAGACTGGAGAAGTCATTATAAGTTGCATTTTCAGTTGAATTTGGGGACACCACTTGAAGCATTCATTGTGTTGAGCTATTTCAATTGCTTTTGTTTGATTTGTTCATTGCAAACAGCTGAAAGTCTGTAAATTTTGACAATAAACCTGATTTGCAATGGGGGTTGAATAATTTCGATTGCAACTGTATATCATACGCCAAACATTCTGTCACTATCTTTTCAATATTAGTCTGCAAATGTACTTTTCTCCGTGCAGTTTTGGCAGAAAGGAAGACTATCGGTTCAATAAAGAACTTAACTAAATTCACAAGATTAAATAGCAGAGTAAAATATAATTATTATGCAATTCTCCCATTATCTCCAGCTAGCATGCTGCCTGAAAAAGGAAGCTATACTCCAGCAGACATTTGGAGGTCATCAGGCTGGGGGAAAGGCTGATCTATGTTACCACTATGAACAGACAACAGATAATTTTTATGAAGAGAAAGTAAATATATTTATATTTAAAGTCCAGATTCAAATTCAACTTTGTAATAATAACTCATTCATAATAATTGCAGTGCTCGATTTTAATGAAAACAATATGACTATAGATGTGTGAAATTTCTCACACAGTTGTATCCAATTAAGCACATTTGTTCTTTCACACTCCCAGGCATCACATCAGCCTTGATTCTGTGGGACATGTATAACAAAGGAAAATATCCACTACCACCCCATTTTCAAGAACACAGCTTAATGCTGATAAGAAAAGGAATGAGGGATATCCTGTTCCTTAGATTTTGAACATAAAGACTATACAGTAAACCCCCAATTTAATAGACTAATGTGGGGAGGAGGTTAGATCTGAATGTCCATTCAATGTGAGTGGGATCTTCTGCATACATAAAATGGCATTGTGTGTGAGTAAAACAGCAAACGGATTTTGTCTATTGCTTCCAACTTCTGCTACACCACAGACTAAGATATAATTATGTTATTAAGACATTTTTTCTAGTTATCCATATGTCTTGTATGCTGATTTGTAATACAATAAATGATTGCTATAAGCCAGTTAGATCTGTACTGATACAAGAGTTGAAATTAAGCAAGCAAGCAAAGGTCTGGCAAATGTAAAAAGTGGTGATCTTACCTGTTATATTACTTGATTCCTTCTGTAGATTACAGTACCACAATCTGTTCACTGGGTCACATCCCTCCCGTATAGAAAGCAAAGCATACTGCCCATCATCGGATACCTAAGCATCACCAAAATTAAAGCAATGTCAATAATATACTTCCCAATTTGAGAAATGTATTTTACCAAATAAAGTCTAGGAACAGAAGTTTCAAAGTATGTCAAAATACCGAACAACCAAAAGTAATGATG
The DNA here is from genome assembly GCA_023362775.1 of Charina bottae. Classification (NCBI taxonomy): domain Eukaryota; kingdom Metazoa; phylum Chordata; class Lepidosauria; order Squamata; family Charinaidae; genus Charina; species Charina bottae. Next base: position 2,450,124 of record JALMGJ010000025.1, on the reverse strand, counting down.
TATTTTATTTTTTATATTGTCTACCTCTACCTACTCTCATGATCACACTTCAAATGGCAAATTGAATAGGTTTTCCTAGTCCCATTTCATGCTTCTATGTACAGAGAAGTTTCATATTCTGTACTATTTAAGAGTATAATCTGGCAAAACAGTTATCTCAAATACACCCAAGCACAATTTATTTCATCTACACGGGTAAAATGTTATGAGCAGAGATGCATAGCTGTAGTTGTGCTAATTGCAAACTGACACTAGAGAGTATCAAACATTCTATTGATAGATCTTTATTGAAACCCAAACCTTCCATATAAAGCACCCTAAATTAATTACATTACTAAAGACACATTTTTCAAAAATAAATGAAATGGAATTATTTTAACCTTTTGCCTCTTTTGTGTTTGGACATTCATTCATTAAAAAAACCCTTGCATAACAATTACTGGTGTTCATGTGTGTATGTATATGCATGTGCACACATGCACTTAGCAATCTGAGGATAACTGAAAAGGGTGAATGGGAACGTAACTTTTTATTCCTATACCTCAGTTCTAGCAACAGTCCTTTGAAACTGCTGTTTGCACTCCACTCTCACTATAGCACAAGGCAGGAAGGTTTCAACTCTCCATCCTGTTCTATTGCAAGCCAATAACGGTCCATCTCAATTCAGTGCAAGGTGCTGTTTATCGCCTTTCAAGCCCTGAATGGCACAGGGCCAGGTCATCTGCAGGACCACCTCCCCCTGAGGGCTCTACCAGGTGAGACAGGTGGGTGTGCTCCAGGTCCCTTCCCTTAAATGTCACCATCTAGTGGGACCTAGGCAGTGCTCCTTCTGGGTAGTGGCCTCTGCCTCTGGGAACTCTTCCCCGAGATCCAGCAGGCCCCTACCTTCCTAGCCTTCCAGAAAGCCTTGAAAACCTGGCTTTCTACGAGTGCTGGGGCAGTATGGGGCTCCACCTGGGATGTGTGGGGGTATGTTGCTTTTGTGGGTGCTGTGAATTTTTATGCTAGTTTTTACGCTTTTTATTGTTGTTCATAAGCTGCCCAGGTTTATGGTGTATAAGATGAGTGGCTACATAAATCTAATAAATAAATAAATAAACAAATCTTTATCCCACTTACACAAAGGTGCCTTTGATATTTTTTTTAGTTTAACTTAGATTACTGTATTGCGAGCATTTACTAATTTTTTTAAAAAAAAAACCAAGAAAAATTCTTATTGATCTTGTTACTTTTCCAGTATAGATCCAAGCAAACGAATACTGTATGTGACTTAATGATATCAATGACATTTCCTACCTGTTTTCAGTGATTCTATAGATTTTTATTTATTTATTATTTCAATTTATTCCCCGCCCATCTCCCTTGCAAGGGACTCTGGGCGGGTTACAACAATTGAAAGTTAAAAACTATAAAAATATCATCTAAAAATACAATAATAATAAAATAATAATATACAATAATAAATTATCTAAATCCAAGATGGATTGGAGACCATGGTGTAGATTGTATTCCTACGGGGCCAGCCAACCCCAGGAGGCACTGCCACCTCTGTCATCCCAGGCTCGATGGCAGAGCCAGGTCTTGAGGGCCTTCCGGAAGGCCAGGAGCGAGGGGGCGAGTCTCACCTCCGGGGGCAAGATGTTCCATAAGGCGGGCGCTATCGCAGAGAAGGCACGTCTCCTGGACCCCGCCAGATGGAATTCTCTTGTTGAGGGGGTCCGAAGCATGCCCTCCCTGCATGCACGGGTGGGGCGGACCGACGTTATCGGGACGAGACGGTCCCTCAGGTACCCTGGCCCTATGCCATATAGGGCTTTAAAGGTAATCACCAACACCTTGAATTGGACCCGGAAGCAAACTGGTAGCCAATGCAGCTCGCGTAGCAGAGGTGTTACATGTGCCGATCTCATGGCACCCATAACTGCTCGCGCCGCAGCATTCTGAACCAGCTGAAGCTTCCGGATACTCTTCAGGGGTAGCCCCATGTAGAGCGCATTACAGTAATCTATACGGGAGATGACAAGGGCGTGAGTGACTGTTCGGAGGGCCTCCCGATCCAGGAAAGGGCGTAACTGGCGCACAACACGAAGTTGTGCAAAGGCCCTCCTGGCCGTGACTGCCACCTGCTCTTCGAGCAAGAGTCGCGAGTCCAGGAGGACCCCCAGATTCCGCACTGGATCTGAGCGAGGTAGTGCCACCTCACCTAGGGGGGCCATCAATCCACAGCCACTCCGTCTTACCAGGGTTCAGCTGAAGCCTGTTGTTCCCCATCCAGGCCCCCACAGCCTCCAGACACTGAGATAAGGCATCGACCGCATCACTTACTTCACCTGGGATGGAGATGTACACCTGGGTATCATCAGCATATTGGTGATACCTCATCCCATGGTGACGGATGATCTCGCCCAGCGGTTTCATGTAGATGTTGAACAGAAGAGGAGAGAGAACCGACCCCTGCGGCACCCCACAAGTCAGGGGGCGCGGGTCAGCCCTCTCCTCCCCTATCAACACCGACTGGGAACGGCCCCGGAGGAAGGAGGTGAACCAGCGCAAAACTACGCCGCCCACCCCCAACTCCCTGAGCCGTCCCAAAAGTATACCGTGGTCGACAGTATCAAAAGCCGCTGAGAGATCTAAGAGAGCTAGGATGGACGCACTCCCTCCATCCCGCTCTCGCCAAAGATCATCCATAAGCGCGACCAATGCGGTCTCCGTCCCACATCCCGGCCTGAAACCTGACTGGAAGGGGTCTAGATAATCCGTTTCCTCCAGAATCCTCTGGAGTTGCCAAGCCACCACCTTCTCAACCACCTTTCCCAAGAAGGGAAGGTGGGAGACTGGGCGAAAATTGCCCAGGATAGTAGGGTCCAGGGACGGCTTGAGGAGGGGGTGCACCAGCGCCTCCTTAAAGACCTCTGGGAACACCCCCTCACTCAAGGACAGATTAATCATCGCCTGGACCCATCCACATGTCACCTCACTGGCCGATTTCACCAGCCAGGAGGGACAAGGGTCAAGCTGGCATGTGGTGGCATTCACAGTCCGGAGGATCCTGTCCACTTCCTCAGGCGCAACAGGATCAAACTGTTCCCAGATAACATGGTAAGTACGAGCCCCTGGCATCTCCACAGATCCTGTCTCATGCTTGGAGTCCACCTTGGAATGAATCTGGGCGATTTTATCCTGCAGATGCTCAGCAAACTCTTCCGATCGGCCCTGTAAGTGGGTCTCCCCCTGCTCCCGACCCAACAGTGATCTTGTAATTTTAAAAAGGGCCGTCGGGCGGCATTCTGCGGATGCAATAAGAACGGAGAAATATTCACGTTTCGCCGCTCTTACCGCCACAAGGTAGGCCTTAACTGCGGCTCTAGATTGTGTTCGGTCAGATTCATTCTTCGTCTTTCTCCAGCGGCGCTCTAGACGTCTCTTAACCCTTTTCAAGGCCCTTAACTCTTCGGTAAACCACGGAGAGCGGCGGGCCAAGTAGGGCCGGAGAGGTCGCATAGGCGCGATCTTGTCCAGGGCTCCAGCCGCGGCCCTGTTCCAGGCCGCGGCCAGGAGCTCCACTGGACCGTGAAGCAAGTCCTCGGGAACAACTCCCAGCTCCTTCTGAAACCTCACTGGGTCCATCAGTCACCGGGAGCGGACCAATCGAATAGGTCCCGCCTCCCTGCGGAGTGGGGCAGCACAAGAGAGTCTAAGGGTCACCAGGGCGTGGTCCGACCATGACAATGGGGAAAGGTGTAGCTCTCCCCTCAGATCACATTGCCACTGCTCAGACAAGAAAACTAAGTCCGGGGTGAGACCACTGTCCCGAGTCGGGTCACGAATAATCTGAGACAGGCCCATAGCTGCCATGGTAGCCATGAACTCCCGAGCCGCCTCCGAGTCCCGTCCCAGAGATGGCAGATTAAAGTCCCCCAGAACCATAAGTCTGGGGAACTCCACTGCCAGCCCCGAGACAGCCTCGAGCAGCTCAGGCAGGGAGGTTGCTACGCAGCAGGGAGGCTGGTACAGCAGCAACACTCCCAACTGTTCTCGTGAACCCAACTTGAAAAACAGGGTCTCACACCCGGCCACTTGTGGAGCAGCGCCCCTGAAGGCCACAAGAGACTCTCGAATGACCACTGCCACCCCTCCTCCCCTGCCCCGGTGTCTCGGCTGATGCCAGACCTGAAACCCGGCTGGACACATTTCTGAGAGGGCCACTCCCCCCTCTGGTGCCAGCCAGGTCTCAGTAATACATACCAGGTCGGCCCCCTCATCCGTGATCAAGTCACTTATAAGGGGGGCTTTGTTGTTCACCGACCTGGCATTCAATAGCAGCAGCCGGAGACCGGAGCCCCCGAGGATCTGCCTACCAGGGCCTGGGTATGAACACGGGGGGCCGGAACGCACCACCGGTAACAAACACCGGGGGCGCCTTCCCCAGAGATGGCATGCCCTCCGGTTCCCGTCATACCGTCCCCTGCCCGTCACCACCCGAATCAGATGGCCCGCCATATAGCCCCCGGAGATTCCCAGTTCTGGCCCAGTAGCCTCCACTCCCAGGCCTCCGGAATTCTCAGGGTTAATCAAGAATCCCTCCTCCAAACTATCCAACATACATTCCCATACACTCTTGGGCGGTGGTAAGACCCCCCAGTGCACCAGCTTCCGCTCTCGGCACTGGTAGGGTCTAGCACCACCCGACTCACACCCTGTACCTCTCCCCCAACTTCTCTCACTGGTCAGGGAGAGGTACCAACATTCACCACAATCACTCCTGTCCCACCTGCCTCTCACTCAGGGGGTGCTCTTCCATACTCAATTTCTTACATCCCATTCATACCTTACTCCCTCCCATTCTCTCACAATAGTAAGGGGGTAGTAGATTCACTCTGGAGGGATCTTAAACACCTCAGACAGGTTGACAGAGATTTTGAGCAGTCGGGAAAAGATGTTAAAAAGTTGTTAAATTCAGACTTCGATAGCTGTTGTTAGTATGATCTTAAATATTAATACAAATAGACCCCAGTCCCCATTCAAATTCCAGCAAGGTCCATAAACTGCTGGTAAAGGGTACCGGCAAAGGGCTACCGTCCAATATCCACCGGCCCTTCAGGATTGACCAAGAGGTGGATCCAGTCCTAAGAAATCCAGTGTCCCTAAGAGTCCTTGCTTGTAAGGGCCGCTGATGTTCTATTTGAGGGCCTCCCGGGCCACCTCCGGTTATAACGCCAACCAAATCTCTAAGGGCCACTGGAAGGACCACCGCGGTCGTCACTGGCGCCAGAGGCCGGTGGTAGGGCCGTTGAAAGGGCCGCAACCACTGATGTCCTACCTGAAAGCCTCCCAGGCCACTTCCGGGCGAACCGCCGGCCAGATCATCGAGGGCCGCTGGAGGAGGCCGCTGCCGTTGTTGGCAACGCCGGTGCCAAGGGCCGCTGGTAAGGGCCGCTACCACTGGTATTCTATTTAAGAGTTTTTTGGGCCGTCCGGGCCGTCCGGGGGGGTCAGGGGACTGTGTCAACAAAGGCCGATAAAAGCCGGCGACAGACCCGCTGTTACTAAGGGTCCCAGCTATCGTTACTGCCGTCACCGCCGCCACCGCTAACGCCTTCCTGGGTCGATAAAAGCCCATCGGGTTGTCCGAGGGAGGAAATTGGGCCGATCTTAGTTACTGCTGCCCACACTCTCCCGTTCCTCCAGAGAGGCCAGCCAATTCCCAGGTAAAATAGATGATAAAAAGTAGCAGAAGTCCGTTCGGGAATCACCATCGGGTGTAGAGGGTCTATCTGAGTCCGCAGGAGAACACGCCAGGCTCAACCGCCGCTGCTGCGCTCCGCTACTCAGCTCCGCCACTCAGCTCCGCCACTCAGCTGTTAGCTCCGCTCCGTTGACTCAGCTGACTCAGCTGTTAACTCCGCTCCGCTCCGCTGTTCCTTCTGGAGGGTCCAACCATCCCCTACTCGACCACAAAGTTTAAAAAGTCGAGGAGCCCGTACAATTCTCTCCCTGAACCCCAACCAGTATAGTGGGGCAGGAGAAAGATTGAAAACCGGGTTTCTGGGAGACCAGGATCCCTCTTATCCCGGAGCAGCAACTAACAACTGCTCCCGGTCGCCATCTTGGATCAACTTTAGCACATACTGGAGATTAACTTTAGCACATACTGTAACATATTTAAAGACATTCAACATTTATTTTAATACATTTTACATACCAGATAGCCTTGTCTAGATAAAGCTTTTTATACATGAAGTTTCACATTCAATTATAATATATGTATATGTATATGTATATGTATATGTATATGTATATATGTCTGTCTGTCTGTAATAAATAGTATTATAGCACAATAAGGATATTTATTGAAAGATAATTGTTTTGCAAATCATAGATGTTCAGCCTTTGCTATTCTGAGGATAAGATAAAAATCCAAAGAAAGATGTAAGACATAATGTTTTTAAATTCACCATTATATATAATTTTGAAAAGAACATAGAAATGTTATATTCTTAGCAATATAGCAACAGAAGATTCCAGTGCTATGATGAGCTGTATAATGTAATAGTACCACATTGTACAATTGTAATCAACAATTCCTTAATCAGAACATAGTGACCTTAGTCCTGATCTTTCATGTTTCATCCAAAGGGAGAGTAATATAGAATATGGTAGAAATGGAAAGAATGAATGTGGGCAGCACTAAGAATGAGATACCAAGGACAGAAAGAATACCAGCAGCAAATAATAATAATAAAAAAGGTCTGGAAGCACTAGCAAGTTTCAGATATCAGAAAAAGCCAAAACGTATCAGAAGGTTGAAACATCTACTGAAGCCCTGGGACAAATACCTGACAACAAATGTCACTTGTATTGGGAATGGACATTAGAATTGGCAACATCCAATTTAATTTGCAGAAGGCAGTGCCACACAAGACTCTCTCTCTCTTAATAAAACATGACTCAAAGTAGCAAATAGACTCTAGCGCAGAGCTTTCCAAACTGTGTGTCGTGACACAAAAGTGTGTCGCCACACACAGTCTGGTGTGTCGCCACACAACCCGGAAGCGCTGATCATCATCAGCGCTTCCGGGTTTTCCCACGGCGACACACAAACGGCGGCGCGCAAAAACCCGAAAGCGGCAGCAGCACTTCCGGGTTTTTGCGCGCTGCCGCAACGGCGGCACTTCCGGGTTTTCCCGCGGCGACACACCAATGGCGGTTGGTGTGTCGCCGCGGGAAAACTTTGGAAAGCCCTGCTCTAGCGTTTCAGAACACAGGAATATACTAAGACAAGACCATTATTTCAGCTAATCTAGCATTATCGACTGGCTGGGTCCACATGTGACGTTAAGCCATAATGTGGTTTATTTGAATTTGGGTTGGTGTACTGTGTGAACTCAATTGCTATTTCTTCAACAAACTAATACAGTGTGTCATCCCAGTCACTGTGTGGCTTGGGCTCTCCAGAATTTCTTATCTGAACCTGGAACCTTCTGCAAGCAGTTTTAAAAGTGCTGAATGCATCTAATACCCCAATTGTAAAGTTCATATCGAACATTAATTCTAAACTCATATTGCCTTCAGTTCATCAAAGCAAAATTCAAACATTTTGCTTTTGTCCAAGAGTCCCTGGCAGCATTTTCTTCATTGTTCTCTGCTAGACTGGGGAAGAGTTGATTAATGTGATTCCCCAAACACCCTCATAATGTAATCCTGCAATATACATTATAGGTGGGGTGCCAATTAAGTCTCTCTTCATCACTACAACCATCTTTTCATCAATATGTTTGGGAACACAAAGGAATTCAAGAGTATCAAGACACAACAGTGCTGATTACTGTGTGGAAAAACCCCATCTGCAGATATTTTTATGGGAGATCAACAAAGAATGAGCATTACTGGCCCTTATGCATACATGCATCCACAGACCCCCCACCTCATCCCTTTGAATAGTAAGAAGGAATGGCTTCTTTGTCCCACGCTCTTGCATTCCCCTACTATGGTGGGGAAAACTTTCACTTATGGGATGTATTTGGCAAGAACGCATTGCCAAAATTTCCCTGCACATTATTAATTTCCAGCTGCACGTTTTTTTCTTTTTCTTTTATTAAAGAAAAAAGATGAGTTAAAACAAAAATGGGCTGAAATTTTCAGCCTGCCTCCACCAGTAATATTACTAGAATGTTACTGACACCGTTCAGCCTTCAGAGCCAAATTTTGAATGGAAAATAAAAGGTTCCCTATTTCTAACTTACTACATACATGCTGCCAAAGTTATAAAATTCAAAATCCAGATACATTTTTAATGAAGTTCCTTTCTTTTATGTTCCTTTCTATTGCCATCAGTGCCCCTCTAGTGTTGCTTAAAAGTTTGTGAACCCTTTTGAATTTGAATCATTTCCCTCAATAAATAAATGAACAAGTATAATATTTCTGACTCACTTGTTTAATGGGTTCTCTTTATCTAGTTTTAGGGCTTGTGTGGAGAAGATATCACGTTTTAGGTCATATTTATACAGAAATACTGAAAATTCAAAAGGGTTCACAAACTTTTAAGCACCACTGTATGCCAATAGGAAACAAAGAAACAGGGAATTAGCAAATAGGGTTCTTTTGCAAAATCTAGGTGATGTCATAAACTTGATCTTAGCTGTTAAACCAGAAACTCTCGACACAAGCCATTAAGGATATGAAGAGTTCTTTATTAATGCTAGTGATCTATTACATCTTAAAGACTCGAATGGAGCCCATGCAAACCAACAGTTTTCGGGGTTCCCCCCCCATCGGGGATCCGCGGCTTGACAGCCCCTCCCTTCGTCTCATAATTTCTAGATCTTCCCAGTCCCGAATCAACCAACATGCTGATAGCGTTCTTTGATCTGTCTTTGGTGCTGGACTGCTTGACACAATACTCGAATCAGCATACTTTGCAGTCCTGCGAATACCCCAATACTCCACTGCAAGCATTTTCACCTACTCTACAAGTCTGGCAAGTTTCCACTACAAAGCGCTCCCAATGACCCTGCAGGTATGCCCACCACAAAGCATCCCGCTGACCCTGCGGGTCTTGATAGACTGGCAGGATGTCACCTCATGTCACCATGGCAGAATATAACATCCTGACAGGTGATATGGTACAGGTCAAAAAATGAACCTCAGTACATTTCATCACCCTGAATCAAGAAGGAGAGGAAGCAAGATTTAGGGGACAGGGGAAACGTCTATAAACTCATCATAACATCAATGCCTTCCAAGTACAGCTCCATATATATTCTGAAGTGCAGGTAGAGGGAAAGACTGAGTGTTCTGTACATAAATGGCTCTGGGTTTAAATGAACAGGAACAATCACGAGGAAAAATTATTCTCGTGATATGCAGGGTTCTTTCGATTAACATTTTTTTCTTTTCTTCTTCCAGGACAGATTCAAGTTTCCTAAGTGGTCTTCTGCTCAAAACTAGGCCTACTCTAGAAAATAAGATTTTCAATTAAAAACACTGAGGGAAAATAGGACACTGGGATTTCCTGGTGGTCTTCCATCCAAATACAAACTAGGACTAATCCTGCTTAGCATTGTTTTGAGATCAACCAAAGTCAGCTAAGTGGTACCACCTGCTTACTACTGTCCCATTCTCTTTGTTTTAACCTATTCCACCATAAGGTCAATAACATTTTTTTATAAGTCTCTAGCCCTGTGTGTGGCATCTTGCTAAACGTGACTCTGTTCATCCAGTCATCTAGAGAGGGCTTGCTAAAGATTCCATCCCCAAGGTGTGGATCAGAAGTCAGGTCTTTTCTGTCATAGCCATTGTTCCGTGAAACATCCTCCCCTCAGAAGTACACATGGCCCCTGATTTTCTGACATTTTGGAAGGGGCTTAAGACCATTCTTCTTCAGTGGACCTTTAGCCCAGGATGAAGATTTTGATCTGCCATTTAGGTTTTTTTAATGTAATATGTTGGTTTTAATTGTTCCCTATCCAGAGACCGAATGATTGGGTTAGTCTATAAATATTATAAATAAATAGATATTCCATATCTTGTTTTCCTCAAGTCTTAATCTTCCCAGTACTTGGTTTTCTTCCAAGGATTTTAGTCCACTGATCCTGACTACTTCCTTTATCTGCTGCTATCCTGTCTAACTTCCATGCCTTCCTTAGGGTGATTTCTCACCCATCCTGTTATCTTGACAGTGCTACAATTAAACTGGCCCCAGAACCCATGTGTGAGGTTATAAGTTCCAGCACAACTGTTCTTTTTCCTCTTCTGGAAGACTGCCTGTACAGATAACCAGTCTGTCTGTTTTCACTCGCCAGAATTCAAAACATTCATGAAGATTCTAATGCATCTTCTCCTGATACAATCAATCCTCAAGATTTCAACCACCACTGTTTTTAAGTGCATTACAACCTTATTATTTAAGTGCATTACAATCTTATTACATTAGCTCTATCATGTACTACTTACTGTTACTTTAAAACAACGATCCTTCAGGTTGGCACATCTTTTGTGCTTCACAATAAGTGCTTCTAGATGAAGTAATAATACTTTTACAATAAAAACCTCTAAGGAAAACACACTCTTTGAAAGTTGGATGCTTTTCCTGTGTTACTTGAAAAGGGAACAGGATACAGGAAGAAATATTTATAGATTAATCTAATGATTTTGATTTTATACCTTATATTTGTCCAATAAGTTGAACTTCTCTGTGACAACAGTATGTATAATACAAGTCCATTTAAAATCACCATGGCTTATTGCCTCACTTGATTCACACTCGGCATCATCATTTTCTAGCGCCATCTTCTGGGAAGCATCTCAAACTCATTCCTATTTCCAACCAAATATACTTGCTTATAGCTAGAACTGATATATATGTAGAAAAGGCATTGAGGAACAGGGATCATTTAAAATGGTCAAGTCAAGATCTGCTGGGCTTCTGGTATCTTCATGGACACATCCCAGTAGTTTTGTTGGCTGCATCATAAGTAGCTTCATAAAGTCTTCTTCCAGGATGTTTTTTCAACTTTCCAGTCTAGCCAGTCTTCTGGAATTCCAGTACTGTAGTCCCCCATTCAAGTACTGACCTGGCCCAGCCCTGCTTAACTTCTGAACCTAAACATGATTGCTCTGGTGCTGGCAGCTGCTGAGCCGATAGTTGTTTAGGACTCTTTCTGTTTATTTGTATTTTTTTAAAAAGAGAAAGGCATTATAAAAGGTAATTGTTGTGCTATTTTATTCTTTCCTACAAGGAGATCAAGACAATGTATGTGGTTTTCCCTAACTATAATCTCTTTTTATAGCAACTCTGTGAGTTAGGCTAAGCTAAGAGATGATGGCTGGCACCATGGAGCATGCTAAGCCAGAATGTGGTCTTGGCTTATTTCAGTGTGTGAACATAGCCAGTGATTGTCTCAGGGTCATTCAATGAAGTTCACAACTGACTATGGCTTCCAAGCTTTCATTTTACATACAAAAATATTACATTTCATGGAAATCTAGAAAGGCACAGATTGGGAGAAAGGAGACATTGTTTGAATGTAATGCAATTTTAGGTGATTCTTTTACTTAACTCCTTCCAAAGTTTATTAAATCCATACTTTTTAAACATAATTCTATTTCTTTTCCCTTTTTCATCTAGTTTGTTATTCAACTTATCCTTAACCAATAAGATAGGAGCTCTTGGGGTGAATTTATTTATTTATTGCAATTTATACGGGCACCCATCTCAATGTTTATCCTCATCTTATATACAGTATGCAAAAGTTTTCAAAAGTCCTAAAAGTGTACTTAAAATCACAAATCTTACGTGCAGTTAGCAACCATTCTTCCAATATTGGTTGTCAAAATGTGGCAGGAAGAAAACAGAAGGGCAAAGCAAGTGTCTTTAATTAACAGCTAAAGCTGCAAGTGTAGGAAACAGCCTGCAGCTATATAATCAAAAGTTATTAATTCCTTCACATAAATAACATACCTTACAATTTGCAAGCTTCTGTTACTACAGTCAAATTTAATATACTTAGCAAAATAAGGCATCGCTCTTCTAGACTTTTTTTTGCTGATAACATTTTGGAACTGAAGACCTAACTGGAAGACACTAAAGGTTCTCCCATTCTCCCAGACAGTAAATCCCACTGAATTTACTAAATTATTTTGGAGTAAACATGCTTAAAATTATATTTCATATTTACTTGGAAATACACATCACTCAGCCAAAAAAGATTGCTCCGAAAGCAATAAACTTCCACATAGGGCACACACACATTCTATGCAAGCTAAGGACAACAATTCCTTAACCCAGAATAGCCAAAATTCCATCCATGATTTTGGTTCTGATTTAGAGATTCTCAAGGACAACAGGCTACTTTTAGCCTGTTGCCATGCTTTTGGAGACCTCTCACAAACAAGGATGGTGCTTGGATGCAATATTAAACCATACTTTAGTGCTACGTGTGCAAGTCTCACAAAGATGGGAGACCTGATTAACCATAGTCTATTAATTATTTATTTGAAATGTTTTCCCACTAAAACCCTAAACCTGTTACAATGCCCAATTCATGGTGATAAAGGGAAAATTTAGAATTCCATATGTGCTTCTCTTTGAGTTGGGAAGTCAACTCAAAGGTTCCAAACAGAATGTCCAACAGGGATGGTGGAAATTACAGTCAGGGGGTTATGAGGGCTATAGGGGGCGCAATGGCTCAGTGGTTAAGACGCCAGGCTTGTCGATCGGAAGGTCGGCGTTTTGAGACCCTAGCCCCGCGTGACGGAGTGAGCTCCTGCACTCGCCCCAGCTCTTGCCCACCTAGCAATTCGAAAGCATACAAATGCAAGTAGATAAATAGGTACCACTTCCGTGGGATGGTAACAGCATTCCGCACGCGTCATGCCGGCCACATGACCGTGGAAGCGTCTTCGGACAGCACTGGCTCTTTGACTAAGAAACTGAGATGAGCACTGCCCCCTAAAGTCAGACACGACTTCAGGGGAATCCTTTACCTTTACTATGAGGTTGTCTTCCCCTGGAAAGAGCCATCGCTGCAGCAACAATATGCTTTTGTACAGCTTCATTAGAAGCCACAATTACACTTTTTAAAGTACACTTCTAGATTCTATAATTATACTAAAAACAATTACACTAAGTATATAAAATGAAGTTTGCAATTATTCTCAATACTAAATGTGGATTTTTTTTGAAGGAATACATGCAGCCCTCTTAACCAAGTCATAAATTACTTGCTATAGGTATTATGCTTCAAGCACTTATTCCTACAGTTTTAAGGTACTTAAGACTAACCATATTCCACTTGTTCAATTAACACAGCTTTAATAGAGCGTTTGAAAGAGATCCAAAAATTACCAGCACATAAAGTATTATATTGCCTATCCAAATGTATCCTGTGCATTAGTATGTGACTTAGTAAAATGGAAGCAAGATTACCAATAAAAACATTATCAACTTTTCTGTTATAACTTTGACATAATGCTTACATTTAACAGATATCTTTCTATATAATTTGTAAAGCAGTGTCAGTGTTATTCTATAGTACCTGCAGCATTTACAAGATTGTTTTAATCCTTTACAAATAAAATATATACCATATATTTTTGCATTTAGATTGCTAATTCAGGCACTTTGTGGAGGAGTTTTCAAAAGCTTGAAAGCAGAAATGAGAAGTAGTACAGGCTAGTAACATTTAGGTATTCAATGTAGCTTTTACCTACTTGCATGAAAGTTTTAGTTTTACCAACCCAACACCTTCCATGCCAGGGAGATTGTAATGTTTATTTTTCTCTGATATTCCCATGGTAGGTCAGATAGGTTCCTTCTCAACACTGGTAACAGTTTTATTAAAGCAGGCATTTAAAGTAAAAGGCAGTTTGCTATCAGAGGAACTGTTTGCTTTATTTGTATATTTTAATGAATTGCCTTTTAAATACATACAATTAAAACTTCATAAAATGGCTATTAAAGTCTATTGTTTTTTTTATTATTCTTAGCAGCTCTGAATATCATTCACTGGCAGAAAAGTAGGGCATCAATTAGGAAATAAAATCAACAGAGCAAGACATTTCTCAAGTATGGCTTTGTTTTATAGACTGGCCTCAACTATTAAATAAGTAGTATCTTGGTAATGTCAATCTTCATGGCATAAAATTGACTTTTGTGTATCAAAGATGCCACACAGGTCACTTCGAGGCGGCTCAATGGGGCAGCTCTTTATACTGAACAATAGTAATGAAGAAATCAATAGAAACTTATAATCTCTAAACCAGACCAAACCATGAAAAAGAAAAATAATTACTATACTGCACTACTCCTACCTACTGCCTATGTATCAATGTATGTCCTCCACAGATGGAAAAAACTATTTTAAAGATTCTGCCATCAGTAATTTGATTTCTCTGAACCCCTTAGTTATTTCTGAGAACGTAACAACACAGTCCTATAAATGTGGACTTAGACTTAACTTGCACTTTACTCAATGGGATTTATTCTCTAGTGTTTTCAGTCAAACAGTTATTCCAAAGAAAATAGCTACTGAATAGAAACCCTGGATGTGTGATTATCACTTTTATTAGAAGCAGAGTTAAAGCCTCTTCTACAATAAAATATTTATTATTATTATTATTATTATTATTATTATTATTATTATTCCAAATCAATCATTGCGGGATGAAGGCCTCTTTACTGAAGGTTATGGATCATAATCTACCATGCTGGTGCAGTGTGGATTGGTAGATAAATGTTTTTCAACTTCCTAGTCTAGGGCTGAGAGAGAATGACTGGCCCAAAATCACTCAGCTGGCTTCTATGCCTAAGGGAGGACTAGAACTCAGGTCTCCCCATTCCTAGTCCAGCAGCTATACCACACTGGCTCTCTTAATAATTGCATTTAGCTCTTGTAAGCTGCTTAGATTCCTTTTTTGATTGACACAGCATAAAAGCACTTGTAATAAACAAACAAACAAACAAACCTAAAGAGACTGTGCATAAATACTTCCCCTCAGCTCTGCATCACTTTTAAATGTTAAAAAAGGCTAACTCAAGCAGATCATCAACATGGTTTAAGATAATAAATATATATTAATCATGTAATTATTGCAGTACACAACCAGGAAAATATTTGTTCACCAACCAGTGGGCATAACACTACAAAGATAAACAAAGATACCATCAGTATCCCTGTAACTCAAAACTTCTGCCATAATTTCAAAAGTTTCTATTTCTACTGTGAAACCAAAGAGGGTGGTACAAAGCACTCAAAGGGTACTTTGCAAAGCATCATGGGGTAAATGAAGCAGCCTCCTCAAAGCCCTGAGGCAGCTACTGTATGTCCTCCAGAATGCTTGGCTTCTGCAGAGGCTTCCCCAGGTTGGTGTCACATGCACGTGCGGGTACATCTGCTTCATCAGCAGCCCCAGTGGAACTGCTCCCTGTGCATGCTGGTGCTGGCAATCCTGGAAAATCTTTTTTCCCCCCTGCATACGGAGGAATCTGACTCAAAGAGAAGTTTAATATACTCTTTAAGTAGCAAAACTCCATAAGTTGCTCTAGTGTAATATACTGTGATTCTTCCTCTTAAAAATTTTCAAGAAACTTCAGGTGAGAGTCAGTAGGATAACACTAACCTACTCACTCACTCACTCACTCACTCTCCAATTTATTTTGATCAAAATCAGAAACAAACAGAAAGTAACATTTCAATACCAATAATGTAAAAATTGCCAAAATAAACCTCTATCGGGACATTTACTCAATGGAACTCGAGGGCAGTTATTTGTGGAGATTGACAGCATGCAAAATTCTGCAATATTACATATACCAAAGGTTTTATCATCTGATAAGGTAAAATTCATCAGACTGACTTGGGGCATGTAATAATGAAGGAGAGATAGGGCTTCTTCAGCTGTCATTATAAAAATAACAATGTCACCACATGTTCACCACAAGTATGGATTCAACAGCACCAGAGTCAGCAAGGGGCAAAGTCAGAGTCAGCAAGGAATAGGGACTTTATTAAATTTCTCATATAGAACTACTTAGGGTAAGAAGTTAAATCAGACTCTAAAAAAGAATCCTTGTTGGAAAGGCAAAGTAAGTGCTACAATTACAACTATCTGATGCCGAAGAAGCTGAAGTTGACCGGTTCTATGAAGACCTACAACACCTTCTAGAACTAACACCAAAAAAAGATGTCCTCAAAAACGACAGAATGCTTTCAGTTCGAATCCAAGGCAAACCATTCAACATCACAGTGATCCAAGTCTATGCCCCAACCACTGATGCCGAAGAAGCTGAAGTTGACCGGTTCTATGAAGACCTACAACACCTTCTAGAACTAACACCAAAAAAAGATGTCCTTTTCATCATAGGGGACTGGAATGCTAAAGTAGGAAGTCAAAAAATAACCGGAATAACAGGCAAGTTCGGCCTCGGAGTACAAAATGAAGCAGGGCAAAGGCTAATAGAGTTTTGTCAAGAGAACACGCTGGTCATAGCAAACACTCTTTTCCAACAACACAAGAGACGACTCTACACATGGACATCACCAGATGGTCAATACCGAAATCAGATTGATTATATACTTTGCAGCCAAAGATGGGGAAGCTCTATACAATCAGCAAAAACAAGACCTGGAGCTGACTGTGGCTCAGATCATGAGCTTCTTATCGCAAAATTTAGACTTAAATTGAAGAACGTAGGGAAAACCACTAGACCATTCAGGTATGACCTAAATCATATCCCTTATGAATATACAGTGGAGGTGAGGAATAGATTTAAAGGATTACATCTGGTAGACAGAGTGCTTGAAGAACTATGGATGGAGGTTCGTAACATTGTACAGGAGGCAGCAACTAAAATCATCCCAAAGAAAAAGAAATGTAAGAAAGCATAGTGGCTGACGAGGCTTTACAAATAGCTGAGGAAAGAAGGAAAGCAAAAGGCAAGGGAGAAAGGGAAAGATATAACCAACTGAATGCAGATTTCCAGAGAATAGCAAGGAGAGATAAGGCCTTCTTAAATGAACAATGCAAAGAAATCGAGGAAAACAATAGAATGGAGAAGACTAGAGATCTCTTCAAGAAAATTGGAGACATCAAGAGAATGTTTTGTGCAAAGATGGGCATGATAAAGGACAAAAAAGGCAGGGACCTAACAGAA
This sequence comes from Charina bottae, assembly GCA_023362775.1. Lineage (NCBI taxonomy): Eukaryota > Metazoa > Chordata > Lepidosauria > Squamata > Charinaidae > Charina > Charina bottae. Next base: position 2,432,969 of record JALMGJ010000025.1, on the reverse strand, counting down.
GCAGAAGAGATTAAGAAGAGGTGGCAAGAATACACAGAAGAACTATACAAGAAAGATCTTAATATCCCTGATAAATACGATGGTGTGGTCACTGACCTTGAGCCGGACATCCTAGAGAGTGAAGTCAAGTGGGCCTTAGGAAGCATTGCTAACAACAAAGCTAGCGGAGAAGACAGTATCCCAGCTGAGCTATTTAAAATCCTAAAAGATGATGCTGTTAAAGTGCTGCACTCAATATGCCAACAAATTTGGAAAACTCAACAGTGGCCAGAGGACTGGAAAAGGTCAGTTTACGTTCCAATTCCAAAGAAGGGCAATGCCAAGGAATGTTCAAACTACCGTACAATTGCGCTCATTTCACATGCTAGCAAGGTTATGCTCTGCCACGGTAGAGATGGGCGGGGATAAATCCAAATAATAAATAAATAAATTCTTAAAGAGATGGGAGTACCAGACCACCTTACCTGTCTCCTGAGAAACCTGTATGCGGGTAAAAAAGCAACAGTTAGAACCGGACATGGAACAACCGACTGGTTCAAAATTGGGAAAGGAGTACGACAAGGCTGTATATTATCACCCTGCTTATTTAACTTATATGCAGGGTACATCATGAGAAATGCCGGGCTGGATGAATCACAAACCGGAGTTAAGATTGCCGGGAGAAATATCAACAACCTCAGATATGCAAACGATACCACCCTAATGGCAGAAAGTGAAGGGGAACTAAAGAGCCTCTTGATGAGGGTGAAAGAGGAGAGTGCAAAAGCTGGCTTGAAACTCAACATTAAAAAAACCCAGATCATGGCATCTGGTCCCATCACTTCCTGGCAAATAGAAGGGGAAGAAATGGAAGCAGTGACAGATTTTATTTTCTTGGGCTCCAAGATCACCGCAGACGGTGACTACAGCCATGAAATTAAAAGACGCTTGCTCATTGGAAGGAAAGCTATGGCGAACCTAGACAACATATTAAAAAGCAGAGACATCACCTTGCCGACAAAGGTCTGTATAGTTAAAGCTATGGTTTTTCCAGTAGTAATGTATGGCTGTGAGAGTTGGACCATAAGGAAGGCTGAGCGCTGAAGAATTGATGCTTTCGAACTGTGGTGCTGGAGAAGACTCTTAAGAGTCCCTTGGACTGCAAGGAGATCACATCAGTCAATCCTAAATCAACCCTGACTGCTCATTGGAAGGACAGATGCTGCAGCTGAAGCTGAAATACTTTGGCCACCTAATGCGAAGAGAGGACTCACTGGAAAAGACCCTGATGCTGGGAAAGACTGAAGGCAAAAGGAGAAGGGGACGGCAGAGGATGAGATGGTTAGATAGCATCACCGATGTAATGAACATGAATTTGAGCAATCTCCGAGAGACAGTGGAGGACAGGAAGGCCTGGCGTGCTATGGTCCATGAGGTCACGAAGAGTTGGACACGACTAAACGACTGAACAACAACAACAACAACAAACTGCACTAAACATTTGAGGACTCATTTAAGGCCACCGGCAATTCTTGAGTAAACAACTGCATCATCTGTGTACAGCAGGAGTAAAATGTTAACATGCACAATTTTGGGAGGGTGGAAAGTTTCTCTGTAAATGAGTTCATGTACAGATTGAACAGGGAGGAAGCCAAAAGGTAATCCTGTCTAACGCTCTTGTATACAGAGCATTGATCTGATGAGCGTTCTGGGTTACATATTACTCTTATTCTGAAATCTTCACTGATATTATTTTATGGGATTCAAACCCTCTACTGAGAATTGAACTCACAGACCTTTGCACTTTAGATGACTATGTATAGTGTATTACTTTTAAGAGCTATCGAGGTCCTGGTGCTTGGCAGTTACAGGAAAAATATATAGAATCTATCAAAATGGTGTATATACCATCTACCTTCCCTTAAGCTCTTAGAGCAAAGAGGTATGGATATCATTTATGTTAATTCTTCACATCATACTTGACTAATACAAAAGGAACAAGAAACAGAGAGCCAATTTATTTGACAAGCAATAGCTGGGCCTCTAAACACTGTTTATTTTACTTTATCATCTACCAATTTTCTAGTAAATCATGCCTTCAAAGAATGTGTCATACCTCAACTCCACCCATCCATTTTGGCTCATGAGGAAATTCGGCACATAAAACATCTTTTGACTGGTCGGTTCCCAGGACATGATAGTATAGCTTCTGGTGCAAATTGGTTGATGTCTCAGTGCCTGGGGAAAACAGCATATTTGATTACATGTATGCAAGTTGTAGTTCAAAAACATTAATTATAAGAATTTGCAACTCCCACAGAATAAAAGCTGTTTAACGTGAAAGGTGGCAAATGTATGTAATTCATAACACCAGATTGCTGGGAATACCAGCCTTGCTTGCCAAAAAGTTTTCTGCTGTCTACAAGGATAATTACATTACTACTTAAGTATAATATCTCTAAATTATTTGTCTTATTTTAAAAAAATAAGCTGACATATTTATTTTACTTATTTATTTACTTGTTAGGGAAATGAAACATTGCTTTGGCTGTAATTTAAAACCTCAGTGGTTTCAGCAAAAGGAGATGTGTTAGCAAAGGTGGTCAGGCAGAATGAAAAACCAAGGAAGCCGAGGCACAGGAAGAGAAGACAGGCCAGGGAGGGAGGGAGGGTGGGAGGGAGGCAGCAGGCTGTCTGAGTGACCCCTGAAGATCAGAACCCTGTCGTGAATTAGATATAAGACACAGAGGCCGAAGGTTAAGCTAGGTTCTTATTTATTTATTTTTTATCCAATCAATTGTGTCCGATTCTCCGCAACTACCTGGACAAGTCCCTGCAGTTTTCTTGACAAGGTTTTTCGGAAGTGGTTTGCCACTGCCTCCTTCCTAGGGCTGAGAGGAAGTGACTGGCCCAAGGTCACCCAGCTGGCTTTGTGCCTAAGGCGGGACTAGAACTCCCCGTCTCCTGGTTTCTAGCCCCGATGCCTTAAC